>JAODUE010010008.1:0-27949 GCA_027564755.1 Amblyopsis hoosieri | reverse complement strand
GGGAACAAATGCAATTAAACAAAAAGAAATAAGAAACAATGAAAAACTAGGTAAAAGCCATGAAAAAAATAAATAAATAAATAAATAAATAATAAAAACCATTATTGTATTGGAGTTTGGTGTAAAACAAATGATTTAGCCAAATAGGGTGATTAAGGTAAATTGCCCATATCATTATTGCCTACAGTGTTATATAACAGCAGTTCCCTTAGGCTTTGTCTTTCTGCATTGTATCTGTTTCTGCTCCTCTTTCATTTCCTCCCTTTCATCCTTGGCCTGCTCTGCGTGCCGGAGGAGTTCACTGACCCTTCTCAATGTTGTGTCTGCCTCAAGCTAGGGGCCCCAAGGCATGACATCACTTCCTGTGCAGGACTTTTTTCCCACGTCGGGCACAGGAACAGTAAAGGGATCGACAGCTTCCTGTCAGCTGGGACTATTACTGAGGCTAGTTGGGCCTTCAGATGAGATTAGTGGCAGCTGTTTTGTGTAGGAAAATGGATTTAGGCAAGCACATTTTCAGGAATCCTTCAACTCTACATAGCTTCTCTGCCTCATAAAATTAACTACATACATTTTATTTTTAATTTTTATTTTAGTTTATTGAATTAACTTGAACTATGATTTTACCAGAGAAGACATGTTTAAGATTTGTAAATGTGAGAAGTATGTTTCAGACAAATATTTTAAGACAATAAAGACTAGTTTATAGTGCAATTAATCCCATAGGAAGTCAACATTGCTTCAAAAACAATGGTTAGACTTGATTCAAATACTAGCTCAAACAACAGGAACAGGAAAATACATTTCCAATAGGGCATAACCTACTATACACTTTCAGGATGAAAACATGTACATACTGATACATGTGCACTCCCTCCTGAGGGAATGACAGAGAGAGAGAGAGAGAGAGAGAGAGAGAGAGAGAGAGAGAGAGAGAGAGAGAGAGAGAGAGAGAGAGAGAGAGACGGGAATGATGCCATATTCCCACATAAGATAAAGCACTTAGTCCTCTATGTTTAAAAGTTCCTGAAGACTGTTAGGCAGAGGGCTGGGGGTTAAGAGGGATATGTTTATCTTCAGAGCGATCGTCTTTTTTTAATATATGGACTGGACTTCAGGAATGTACTGGAAATAAAGCCAATGCTGGTATGGGCTCAAAATAACTGTATTATGACAATGATAACGGTCAGTGAAAATAATCCCTGGTGCTGTCAGGGCCTAAGGTGGAGAAATGACAGGATGAACTGCATCTGCAGTTTGAGCTTCAGCAGATGGCCTATTTGGACCTATCACTGCTTTTCCACTAGAGGGTGTTAAGAGAACACAACACACGTTCCCATAAATCAATGTTTTGTGACAGGTGATGAAAAGGTGGACAGGGTTTTTCTGCCAGGATTTACTGTGTATTTGGGAGAATATTTCTGAGAGAGAACCCCTGTTGAAATGACCTTGTGCAAAACAATACATCACTTGATCTTGACACAATGATCAATTCCAACGGCATCCATATTACCGATATTACCGACCATATGTACAGTAGTCTCTTGATTTGCTATTTAATGTGTATGCAATGATAAGTTATCTGATATAAATTATATTATAAATGATATCACAATTATATGGAGGATTGACTGCAGGCATTTCCACCTGTGTCTAGGGGTGAATCTGAAATTAATCATATTGTAGATTTTGAAATAACACAGGCATGAACATGCTTCTCTGACATTCTTTCTCTGTTTTCATTTCTCCCCCTCTGCAGCATTCTGGTTGCCGTAACGATGGAAAGGAGAAGTCATGGCGATCGTGTTGTGAAACTGACGCTTTCATTCATTCATTCATTCATTTCATCGCTATCATTTCTTTTGCCCACTTTGACTCAATACAGACTTATGCATTGCTCATACATTCTCCTGCGCACGTATACTGTATGTAGACTTGAATATTTTAAACAGAATGCAGCTTTGATAATACAATTAAATAATAACATTAAATATTCTTCAAAAGTATTCAAATATTATACAAGTTAATAAAACTAAACAAATAATAAACATCTGAATACAAGAACTGCTTCTATATTTAAAAAAATGATCTCACAATACCCCAAAACTAGTGACCTTGTAGAGCCCTGACCCTGAACCCATCTTTGGAGCCCACAGGCTTAGCGCTTCGCTTGGAGAAGAGAAGGTCAATGGCTGACAATGGTGAGCTCTGACACACACAGTGTTTATCAACGCTGCACCCCGACACATCCCTCAAGACATCGGGGGCTCCTCTCATCTCTCAGCTCAAACGGAAAGAATACGAGGAGCTACTGGAATGTCCCGGACCACCCGCTGTCTGTCCACACCCCCGCAGGCTCGGGTCACGTGACAGGAAGCGGCTCTCAAACGCAAAGCCAAGGAGTGGCCAGAGGCACCAGAGGCCAAACAATCAGAGTCACTAAGTTTGTCACGCTCGTACGCCATGGGTCGCATTGCATTTAGCGCTCTCACCAGACAAGCTGGAAGATACAATGACACATGAATCAGGCAAATGGGCAGCCTTTTCTGTGCAAGCAGCTCATGCCAGGAGCAATTCCACATGGCACTACAGAGGGCAGCTGATTTTCAGTTCAGTCTTCAGACCTGTTTTCCCTTTTAAAAGTACACACATTCATCCCACACATACATCCATCCACATACATCCATCCTTACATACAATCATCTTTACATACATACATACATCCACATACATCCATCCTTATATACATACAGCCATCCCATACATACATCCACCTGGTTAGGCTGACTCAGATGGACCTACATAACAACAGCCCATCAGTGCACACTGTACAGCTAAAGTGCCACACACACACACACACAAACACACACACTAACATGCACACGCGGCCAAAACGACTATGAAAACAAGAGGAGGAGGATTATAACACAGTTGTGTGATGTCATTCTCTGCTCAGGATGCGATTACTCCACTACTGTATATCTTTACATAGACAATAGTTGTATGCTGCTGCAGTATATTAATAATAACGTATAATATATAAGACCTTTAAAGCATCATCTTTGTTCCAAGTTAGCCTACATGTTGTGCGTTCGTGTCCAGTCCCCATATAGATAGCCAACGTCACTTCAACATTAAGGGACCTAAGTAAAAAAAAAAACGTCGAGAGTAAAATTATTTTTAGATCCCGTTTGCTTTGTGACACAAAGTAGACGTATGATGTTTGATTATTTAAAACAAACTTCAAGTCAAGAAAGTCTCAGTTGGTCGTGCATTTGTTGAAGTGTAAGATTGTGAAAATATGTAATTACTAAGACTACAAACCCCGTGTTAAGTGTCATGACGTTTTCATGCCACAATCCACAAACTGACAAGAGAATTGTTTTGGTGACTAGCTGTACTTCACTGAGCGGTTACACACAAAATTAAAGATTACTTTATATATAGTTTAACAACAAACTGCAACATTCTTGACTTGAACAATTATATTTTAAATAGACAAACATCATATGTGTACTTGGTGTCACAATTCAAACAGGATCTAAATATAATTGTATTCTCACCGTTCACTACCATACATATTTTTTCCAAACTAATGTCCCATAATGTGGAGGACCAGGGCTAAGTAAGATGCCTCAAAAATAAAATAAAAAGTTGCTTATAGAACAAATACTAATATGATTCTTTAAAGCTAACAGCGTCTTCCAGGAAAAACCAAATGGCGTTTAGCTGTCTCAGACGGGTCACAGCATCACCATTTACCCATGTCTACCTTGTGCCAGTCTTTGGAGCAGCTGTTGCCGGGCGATGATGCGCGACAGCCGCAGGGCGGAGCGTCGTCGAGGGGTGTGGCCCAGCCTCAGGTAGTAGTCCTGCCCGCCGGGCGTCATGGCCTCCAGGCAGGCTCTCCCGATGCCGCTAAGCTCCTCAACGCAATCTGTCCCCTCCCCCCCGCTGCCCTGAACACCTGCGTCCTCATGCTCCCCGCCAGCGAGGGTCACGACCCCCCTGCTCTCTGGCACGTGCGTTTCCTGACCGCCTGGTCGCTCCATTGCCGCGTAACGCTTCACGGAGCCGTCCGCTAGCTGTGCGGAACCCTGGGCGCCTATGTGCTGTGAAGAGGCAGGATCCATAGGCGTAAGGGGCGCTCTGTGTGCAGCGCTCCCCGTCACCTCCATGCCGTGCCTGGGTGTCTGTCCCTCAATTGCCTCCCCTCACTGGAGCTCTTGCTCACGCTGCACCAGCAGGTGATACGACTGTCCGACGCATACTCCTCCTGCATTCCTGCCTCTGACATGTTGTTACAGCCCTCCTCTCTCTCTCCCACCAGCTCCCTCCCTAACCCTCTCTTCCTCCCTCTCTCCCTCTCTCTTCATATCCCTCCCTAACTCTCTCTCCCTCTCTCTCCACCCCTCTCTTTCCTCTCTATCTCTCCCTCCTCTCCCTCTCTCTCTCTCCTCTCTACCTCTCCCCTCTCTTTCCTCTCTCTCTCTCCCCCCTCTCTCCCTCTCTCCAGCCCACAGTGAAAACAAGCCCTGAGACAGATATGTCTTGTGCCTATGTATCTCTAATCTGAGCTGGGAGCAGTAGTCGGACACACCTGTTGCCAACACCTCATCAATACACTGGTCACGTGACCACAAATGCAGCCAATGGCGTTCCCGGTGTCCCAATGTCCCCCGGGAGCACTGGCCCGCCTCCGGAACAGGTGCCAGGTACACACCTTGCCACAATTTGTGTGTGTGTGTGTGTGTGTGTGTGTGTGTGTGTGTGTGTGTGTGTGTGTGTGTGTGTGTGTGTGAGTAGAGCATGTATATGGTGGAAGACGTAATCTCAGAGGAGGCCTGTAATCAAAACAACAATATTAAAGCACACCATCCAGAAGACTGTGAGGGGGCAGAACAATAAGAGTGTGTGGGTGGCTGTGTGAGCGTTCCACTAGGAATGCATGTAGGAGTGCACTGTTGTTACCGACACTGAGACACAGTAACGCTGTGGACTAGGGCCATAACATCAAGAACATGCCAGGCTCACTGTTGAGCAGGAATACATGCTCTGCTGCTCCGTAAAAAGGTGAACCAGAAGATGATGATTTAGACAACCCCCCCCCCTCCACCTCTCCTTGATAAAAGAGACGGATATTTCATCTGTTGGTATGGAATGACCTATTTTAGGCGTCATACGGTAGTGTCATATACAGTAGCATTAGCATTAGCTTTGGCAGAACTGCGTCTACGCTAGTACTTGTACTGCTGTTTTCGATGGGAAAACATATTGGGCGTTTAAAAGAGGGCAGCAAAACAGCACACACACACTGCACTGACATTGTGTGTCAGTTAAATTGTGTTTTAAATTGGACTGCAGACTTCACAGCTATTTTGGCAATTCTGGAGAAAAAAAAAGTGCGTGGGATGATAGGGCTTATACTACAGTGTGTACAGTATCTAGTGTGTTTAGACTAATGCATTTTTAATTCAGACCATTTTCATTGCATTTATTTTGCTGTTGTAAAAGCAGGGTTGCCAACTCTCACACATTTGTCATGTGCCACACATCTTTACAGTGTGTTCTGTTTCACGCTAGCATAAAAACATTTTTTTTTTACAATGACTTCAATGCCAAAAACATTCTGCTGTTTCGGTCAATCTTTGTCAATCTCACAGACAACAAAGCTGTAGTACTATGCTTGCTTCACAATGCGTTTCAATGTGGGGCAGCGCTGCGGAAGGCCGCAGAAGAATATTGTTTTGAGCTCAAAGCTAGCAAGCGTTTTCAAGAATAACTGACCCTGCCTTTAAATGTTGGCACAGGAGTTTGTGACCCAGTGTAACCATGGCAACGGACTTGACAGACATAACTGTACTGTATGGAATGCTATTGGACAGATGAGACAGGCTGGCTGCTCATGCTGTGGCCCAGTTCAGAATAAAGATATCGTACAGAGGTTGCCTGTCTGTTGCCTGTGTGTGTGTGTGTGTGGAAGGGGTCAACAAAGTAGGAGGGCAGGGGAGGTTTTCACAATTTTTCTATGTCTCGGTCTTGTCTTGGACTCGTTGGTATTTGGAATCGTATAATTATTTACAATAGATAGTTTATGATAGACATTAGCCCACTCCATAACCTACATATACAGTAAATGCAATAAGATGTACCTTGACTAGTGACCTCCACCTCTTAATACTCCTACATAAAGTGTCTCCTTCAAATGCCCTTATCTTCTCTCTGCTATTATATTTATAATAAAATGCAATACCTTTATGTTCTTAGGTGTTGTTATTTAATCCATTAGCTATTTTGTTGATTTAATGATGAAATTGACATGGTAGTACTCATGATGACATGATGCTGTAATTATTTTAACAATATTGTTTGCTTACAATTTCTGGTGTATGACCTGCCCAACTATGTACTACATGTTAAGTCGCTTTGGATAAAAGCATCTGCCAAATGCTGTAAATGTAAATATGTAGGCTACAATTTATTGCTAGTGTACCTCCTTTGTGATACAGCCTGTGATTGTAAGAAAGTCACTAGTATTCCTATTTTACAGCTCATAGTCAAGGGGACAAATTATAGGCATGGCACATTAGCCTACTTAAAGTAAGAAATTGTTTTTATATGTAGTGTATCATTGACAATGCTTATTATCAAGCCCTTGGACTCGACAAAGGTGGTCTTGACTACAGCCCTGGCACACACACATACAAGGTCACAGCATTGTTAAAGCACAGCTTGCTAGTCTGCAGGACTAGCACGGAAATTCCACCAAGATTCAATGTTTTCAAGTGCTTTAAAATGTGTACTACTGACCACATAGCACAAAGCACACTGTTTCTCTGCAGTCATTTGATTAGACTGCCCTCTGGAGGCAACCCAGTAGGAAATAATCACAGCAGGAAAGAAGGCTCCCAAACTGCCACCAGAAATAGCTGTGTGTGTGCGTGTGTGCACATGGAGGTCTCTGCGTCTGCCACATAGATACTACTACATCTCAGCACATGCACATACGCTTGGAATACACCATAATACATGTAGAATGTGTATAGCGAATGCAGTTCTGCCAGGCAGGCAGGCAGAGCAACCCAATAGCCAGCTAAATACTGTAGACGTGTGTAAAGGAACTGGAATGGAACGGGGCTGTAGTAAGAGGTCAGTAAGATGATACGCAGTGCTCCACCTCAGTTACAGCTGACCTAGGCAAATTAACTCCTAGGGAGGGTGAAAACAAATCATTACGGCTGCAGTCAGCATGGATGCCATGACGTTATGATAAATAATAATGGCATTTGTCCTGATAGTCCTCATATGGAAAGGTTCTCATCCACTGACTACTTTTAAGTAATTTACCAGTTTTACAATAGAAAAGGAACTTGGAATGAGGCTGGCTCCCAGCCAAGGTGGTTGATGGCTTTGCCACATTTAACAGCAAGAGTTCAAACTTATAGTTAATATGATCCCTGCCTTACATTTCACCAGATCAGCACTGCAAGACTAAAGAAATAGAATAGAATAGTCAAAAGACAATTAATATTATCAGAAAACAGTTAACACACTATGCCGTTCTTTCTATGCTCTCGATTGAAATGTGATACACTGATTATAGATCTGTACAAATTGGTTTAACCTATGGTTTAACACCCCACCTTCTCCCCCGCACACACACACACACACACACACACACACACCTACGCACACGCACGCACGCACACACACACACACACACACACACACACACACACACACACACACACACACACACAGAAAAATAAGATGTGTGGCCCAGGATGACATAATAGCGATAGAAGAGGAAACATTAGTGGCCAAAAAGAATGCCTCCTTGGTAACTTGAAATTAGTGTTGTTGTACCAGTCCAATATGAGTATGAACATTAGTGCAACATGAAAACATGCTGTTTGATATGTTATGAATATATTTTTATGCATTTTCCCATAACCTTTGTGTTTTTACTTACGTTTAAAAATAGCTGAATTAATATCGATATGGCAATTTTCATAATCAACATTGAAATATCAAATTTTTTCAATATCAGGCAGCACACACACACACACACACACACACACACACACACACACGCACGCCCCCACACACACACACGCACACGCACACACACACACACACACAATGGTCAGATTTAGCCCTCGGCTCTAACCCCAAACCCTTGGGATTACAACAAAATCCATTCACTATACTGTATTTTCGCTTTACACACATGCGCACACACACACACACACAGCCGATAAAAACAATTCTCATTTAAGCTCTAACATACCAGTCAATACACCAGTCAATACACCAGTCAATCAAACAATCAGCATTAGTTCACTTCTGAGTAACACTGTACTTAGCTAATGAACAGTTGACATTCCCGTGCATTAACTGCCCTATGGGACCTGCAGTGCGGAACAAGCAACAGAGTCAGTCCTGCATGCAGGCAGCATTCAGACCTACACCAATAGACTGTGGCTAACTGTGGGGGTTAACTGAGGGGGCTAACTAGGGTGGGGGGGTCTCAGGAGAAGGAGAGAGAGCAGCAGAATGAGGCCAGAGAGGATTGTTGGGGCAGCAGGTGTTCTCCCTATGTCACTGTGGACCCAGAATGACTCACTTCACCGTACGGACCCTAGGAATTCTATGGGACGAATAACGTGTCATTGTGCAGTACAACACATCGCCAATGATACAGTATGGCCACCAACAGCTGTCCTGCAGTCACGCATTATGAATTATACTATACAAACATATGTCTTTCACAATGCATTGCCCATGGCATCTGTCCAAAAACTATACAATCTAAAGCCTAACAGTTCATTCAGAGCCCAGCTAATATCGCTGACTCCCTATACCCCATCAGTGTTAGGCAGTAATAGTAACTAGTTACTATTTCCAAAAAAGTAATAGTATTACAATTACTAATCCAAGAAATGCTGCATTACTGCGTTACAAGAATGAGATTTCTGGTCCTAGCAAACTTATGGTAGGCTAATTGAACCAACATGTCTAATCATCTGGTTTGAGAGGCTGCAATGTTTCACTTTGGCTGATTGTTGACTCATAAGGTTCATTATTGTTCCAATAAAGAGGATTCACTTCTAAAAATCATTTTTCGGTAGGGGCGAGGCAAGGTGGTGATTGTGAAAGTAATATAGTAATGTAACTAGTAACGTAACTAATTATTTCAATACCCAGTAATAAGTAAAGTAATATTATTACTGTTTGAAGGAGTAATAAGTAAATAGTAACTTATTAATATTCTTGAGTAACTTGCCCAACACTGTACTCCATGCAGTAAATACATCAACATACTGTATAAAAGTTAAATGGGTTGTAGCCTGCCATTAGGATATGAATGTGGGAATGGTAGGCTTTTCATTTGCTTAAGAGGCAGGCAGCTCCGTTATTACATTAGGCCATGGGTAGGGCAGCAGGCAGCTGTCTCTTTTTCACTTTTCTGGGAGTGGGGATGGGGTGGGGGTATATATCCTGGATGGCAGTGATCTTTGCGCATCCACGCGGTAGGCTACATAGAGAACCCTACCGAACTTGGCGCACTGGCGTTCACAGAACACTCAAATAACATTAAAAAGAGAAAGTTCACACAGTCCATGTGTCTCTCGTCGCGGTGTGGACAAGTGTCCACATCCCGGTATGGATAGGCCTACTAAATTTGTCATTGACCTTCCCAAAATATCAGCGGCGTGGCGCATGACAGCATATGTCAGGCACAGACTCAGATAAACTTTCGTCCCGCTTATGATTCTATAAAGCTAAAGCTATTTAAATACAAAACATTTCTCTGCTGCACCGGAGCGACTTTAGCGCTCTCATGCAGGGGCTACTGACCTGCCAGTCGTCTTTCCCGGACATTCCGCCACAGCAGATCCCAAGCCTTTGACGTAGAGTCCCGCAGCTGCTCGCTGATCGAGCGTCGCAGCTGTACCTTGGCTGACTTTCGCTTGCTCGTCATGGTGAACACCGACGCATTTTCCACTGTCAACCGGCACGTTGAAACCGTTATTCCGTTATTCCCGGGACCGGGACCCGGACGGGCTGCGAGTCGGCGCGCCGCCGCAATAAAGTCGTCACCGCTTCGCCTCTATCAGGCTGGCTGTTGCTGCGTCAGCCCTGCACCAACAGCGGCGAGCGGACACATATATACACGCTTGCTTGTGTGCGCTCCATTGTGGTGAAGGTTAAGGATGTTACAGCATAACTTCTGACTATGAGACATATGCTCGCTGACAAGGCGGGCCAGATGTTAGAGGCGGTTTACCCAACCCAACGGCTATAGCCTACGTCCCGTCGACCCCGAGCGATGGCGCGCGCACGCACGCACGCACATGAACAGCGCCTTTTCTCGCCAGCAAATCCACCACCTACACATCAAACAAAAAACTATGTGTTTCATTCATTTGTCCGCGCGCACACACACACACACACACACACGGATGACATTCATTCAGGACATGTTTTTAACGTTTAACTCTTTCATTAGAAATTGGTAGATATTTTCGGCATTCTCTAACCTATTTCCCAATTTCTGCCACGTGATCTCTGTTCTTTCATTGCCGTCACTGACGATCTTTACCACAGTCGAATAATAGAGTAACTATAAATAGTTTAAAACATACACCCACATGTTCCCCTACAAACCCGAGTGAAAGTGTCTAATCCCAGACCCATATGGGCCTGCCGTCTGCCACCCTCCAGAAAGGTCACCAGTTTGGGGATCCCATAGGTCTACCCTGCCATATTCTTGTGCTATATTCTAGGCATAGATGGACAGAATAGATACACCCATCTCGACCTAGCGCTCATCAGCTGCTGTCGGCCTCCCTGCATATAGTGCCATCAGAAGTCCTGCTGGTGGTATCGAGTTACGGTGGCCAGCGTCCCCATATTGACCGCCTGAACAGTCAGCAGAATCCTGCGTTTAGTGTAGGCCATATCACGTCATTTCACGTCATTTTAACAGAACGAAACATTACTGTCCCTGGATGACCTGTTCCTTTGTACACAGAGCACATTATGCTGAGGCTGGATTACCATTTTGATTCAAAACATCATGGTCAGAAAACATGTGCTAATAGAAACATCTCTGGAAACCTGTAGAAGT
The DNA here is from genome assembly GCA_027564755.1 of Amblyopsis hoosieri. Lineage (NCBI taxonomy): Eukaryota > Metazoa > Chordata > Actinopteri > Percopsiformes > Amblyopsidae > Amblyopsis > Amblyopsis hoosieri. The sequence continues at coordinate 16,815 of JAODUE010010008.1, read as the reverse complement.
AATCCAAGAACTATGGTGGATCTTTTTCCATTTTACCAGACCATTTGTTTGTATAGCCCAGACCAAACACATCATGTGAAGTTTAACGGCACAGATTCAAAACCCTGTCCCGGTTCTGGCGTCAATATAGGTGGTGAGAGACCTGAAGATGTATGCGAGTTGCTCTGCAGGTATCTGGCTGAGATCGAGGATCTGTGGTCGGTGATGAGCGTATAGAGTGTGAAGAATGACAGAAAATTAAGATTGATGAAAGACGAGGAGAATGGAGATGGAATGAGAATATAGGATGCTGACGAGAGAATTCTTAAGCAATGTTTTTAAATCATGGGAATATTTTAAATCATGGGAACATACAGTACAGTATAGGTAGATGATAAAAGTCATCGACATACAAATACATTTTACATTCATTTCTCAAAATCCGATTACTGTCATGTTACTACTGCCACTTTGTAATGTCTTTTATATAGCTTTAAGAACTTGTTTTTCTGTATGTTTACAGTTCAGGAATTGTGGAAATTAGTCGCAGAATATTTGATCAAAATTGGTTCATGGTCTTTCTTCCAAAAAACCTCCAATAATATCCACCAAACCTGCTGGATAGAAGAGAGAGGGCAACCATTTTATCCTATCATCAAAGTGGCTTATCAGTATGCAATGAAACACACACTACAATAACAACATTACAAACTCTAACGGACAGCAACAAATTCAAAAAGTGTGGTAATGTATAAAATAACAAAATTTGAGAAGTTGTTTGTACAAGCCATATTAATGGAGCTTTCGATCAAGTTGGACTCACCTATACCCTCCAAAACTAAATATTTTACAGCTGTATAGTAAAATGTCATATCCCCTGGGATGTAACCTATACACTGAAATATGGGACGGTACCCCAACCAGGCAGAAAGAAACAGTTGTTGTGAATAAGTCACATCCATCTACACCAGCATCTAAACTCACAACACAGCTCTCGTATACTCACGAGTATTATCTATATACACGTAAGGTCATAACCTTCTGACCTGGATCCCCTGTGTAAATGGTTGTGTGTGTGGGTCTGGAGGATTAAGGAATATTAGCACATTAGCACAGCGCCAGCAAGCTGAGTGGTTTATAATTGGAACAGTGTGACTTAACGTACAGGATTGGGCAGCCAAGATTAATACAACGCAACTTAACCTCAGTGTCTGAGGTTATGCTTCTTGTTTCAGAATCTGACATCATATTAGTAGCAGTTCATATAAAAATAAGATTCAGAAACATTTCTATGGTATGTTGTTTATGCGAATAAGGATACCTCCAGAACGCCACATTAATGTGTAGTTTCAGTTCTTCCATGTCATGTCCTTCGAGATCTTACGTTGTTAATAAATGAAAAAGGACTTTTTATGAAAATGCATTAAACATAAAAGTTTTGATATACAGAAACAGTTTTGAGCGAGCAGTTTTTAAACTTGCCAGGTGAGAATACCAACTCATCTTGTTTTAATTTTTCATCTCTGATGCAGATGGTTACTGTCAGCCTCTCAGACAGAAATCTAACAGCAGCAGCCAATCAAAACATCTGAATGGAGGTTTAGCAGATTAAACAAGCAGCTCCACAGAAGGTCACTGCAGAAACCAAAAGAGGGAAGGGTTTTCTGGGAGGAACTAGGTCTGTAGATGAAGGAAAAGCAGGTCATGAAGTTAGAGATAGTGCTTGTCTTTCACCGCTCCAAAACGGGGACATCTGAGAGACTGACAGACTTCTCAGACTGATAATCTTCAATCCATATTTCATGTAAATCTTCATTCGCTTGCCCACCCCCACATCTAAATGAAGCTGTACTCATTACAGGTGCCAAATGACTAAATTTTTCTCAACCTCTCCTCATGTCCACCCACGTTTGTGGACACTCACCTTTCTTCCCAAACGTAACTATTTTAATTAAGTAATTAACTAATTAAGGATTCAATAAGTGTGTCTCTTCTTTAAATCAATGTCCATTTGCTGTATTTCTCCTGACCTCTCCCTCGGTTTCGTCCGCCTGATCTCTAACCCTCACACCCCCCCCCCCCCTCCCTCCCCTTCCTCCCACACACACATACACAATACTACAGTATTTTCAGTAATAGTCATTCAGGCCAAGTTAGCATGACTCTCATGTTAGTACAGTAGTGTGCAGGCACACATGCGCACACACACACACACACACACACACACACACACACACACACACACACACACACACACACACACACACACACACGCACGCACACACACGCACACACACTATGACACCAATCACTAAAATACACTTAAAACAAAGCAGTGCAGTTGTGAAATGTGTGAATAACCACTGAAAAATATGTGACCATGACCTTGTTTTTGGAGCGCAGATCCTCTTTTTTGGACCGACCCCTCGAACAACAGGCAGCCCTTAAGCGCGGTGCATTGTGCATTGAGTGTTGATATTGCTTTATTAAAAGATAAAAAAACTTCCGGTTCAAATTGTGAGCCGATATTTAGGATATCACTTCATTGATCCGCGAGAAAAAAAGCTCGGGTGCTAAAGCAACGAGCTGAAAGAACAGCGCGAGGATAGGTTGGATATAAGCAGTTCCATCTGTCGACAGGTCAATGTTTAAACAAGGGAGGAGGTTCAAACCTCTCAGCTGGGTTCAGCAGTCAGAGCTCAGATGGTGAACTTGACCTTTGACCCTGGCATGTCAGGCTTACTCGGGGACAGGCGCCTCTGGCGAGAGCAGGGCACGGCGCTGACAGTGAAAAGAGTGAGGGAGGAGATGTGAAGTACACATGGGAGGGGAAGGAAGGGGACGAAGTGACCAACAAGGAACATCCCTATCACTGCTAGCTACAGTATAGCCGACCATGGTAGTGCAATGGTGATTCATCATCTTCTTGTAAATATCTAGTGTGTAGGGGATATTTGAAATGTCTCAAAGAAGACAGCATCTTATGGAAGCTGACAGAAGCAGCCTGCATTTAGCTCTACGTAATTTGTTTTAAACTAGAAGCTAACTGCATACTGCTGGCTACGTATGCATACTATTATCACTACATAGTGGTATTTACTTGAAAGGTATGTACTGTATTTCATGTAATTGAATAATATCGTATCAAAAATATATTAAATCAGTGTGTCTTCCCCGTGGAGCAGGATATTAAAATCAACAGGTCATATTTATGTTATGGACCAGCCATCTTGTGTTATTGGACCAGCATATGGAAGTAATCTGATATGCCATTTTATAATTATAAGTATGAAATATTTCATATATGGTCATGTCATGTTGTACAAACATACAAAATGAAACAGACACATTCAGCCGAATTGAACCATTTCAACTTCCTGCTGCTCAGCCTGTAGAGGATCTGTAGAGGAGACCAACCTCACTATACTGTACTCGTCCTTTGATTATTGTTCATCACAAATATTCTTATGAATCCAAGTTTGCAGAATCAAATATTAGGCGTTTAACATATTTCTATTTAGGATCAAAAATTAACACATGCTACTGGTATAGATTGCAATCAGCATTGCAGACATTTTAGAAATATGAGGTTGAGACCAATGAAAGATGATGATGATGAATAACGCTGATTGGACACAGTGAAGAAGGGGCTAATTCGTAGTCAACGTCACAGGGAGGACTTTATATCAACGTACAGTGAGCAAGATGGACAACATAAGTGAAATCCTGCTTTACAGTGTGCTCCTCCAACACGTTACTGTCCACATCACTTTACTGACCATCCAAAGTGTCGTCTACTATTGGGTCAGACACTGATATGTTTTGCCTACACCCCTAAAATATGACAACAACAACAACAACAGCAGCAGCAGCTTCTTTTGTCCTGCAGACACAAGTCTCAGTGGTGACCCCCCCCTCCATAACACTTTGTCCCTTCTGCTATGATCAGCAAGAGATGGCTCTCACAGCGGTGTGAGGGCTATAGATGTGCTCCATAGCACAGACCCCATGCTCATACTACATATGAAAGATTTCAGAATCTTGTAATCATCTCATAACCAGATGAAAAGCATAGCACAACCTCCTGGGGGAAGGGGAGGGGGGCTCCCAACACTCTCTATTGTATTTCTACCCATGTGAAGGGGCGAGCAGGCAGGGTGTGAGGGCTGAAGGCCCTCTCTCTACGGGACGTCACTGCTTCGGTCCCCATACACACCGTGCCTTGCTGTCTCGTCGATGCACTTAGTCGGTGTGTTGGATGGAGTCTTGCCATGCATGTTGTGCCTTGCACCTTGGACCGCGAGACACCGCGTTTCGTCCACTTGTATACTCTGTGTGGGAATGGCCGACGATAAACTGAACTTGGGCTGGGCCTATTAGAAGCAAATAGGGAAAACAATAGGTACTGGAGGCTAAAAGGCATCACTGGTCCAGATAGCAGACCTCGTCACACACAGTGACATCACACCGGTAAGTCATGTTCAAGTAAGCATTTTGGCTCTACTCGTAGGGTAAGGTAGCAGTGTGTATGCAGGCCACGCATGCACATGGAAGTTGCTGCTACCAAAGCAAAGCGCCTGGTCACAGACAGGACAAGAGTCGTGACAACCAAAAACACTAACACCACACACACATGCACGCGCACACACACGCGCATTGACCCACACCAAGATCCAGTAACTTACAGTCATCTGACTGACATTCTCTTTGCTACTGTCCAAATGCACACATAAAAGCAACATGCCTGCAGACTGCAGTTATTGGACACAAGACCCATGATCAACGTATATACTAACGTTAACACTTTATGAACACAGTGGCACACTAAGCCATGCCTATAGCAGGGGTGGGCAATCCTGGTCCTGTAGGGCCGGTGTCCTGCATGTTTTAGGTGTCTCCCTGCTCCAACACACCTGATTCAAATGAATGGGTCATTGGAAGCCTGCTAACGAACCCGTTCATTAGAATCAGGTGTGTTGGAGCAGGGAGAGATCTAAAACATGCAGGGCACCGGCCCTCCAGGACCAGGATTGCCCACCCCTGCTATAGCATGTTAGCCTAAACTGAAGCAGCTGTTTGACTTCGCCGCGTGAATCCGTCTGGAGAGCTTGGAAACTGAGGTGGTTCAGGCCGGTAAATCTAGTGTGTTGCCAATCAGCGTCGTAGTTTAGCTACGGGCGTGGTTTAGGTGTGACGTAGTCCACTTGAAAAACACTCAAGAGTCAAAAACGGCTAGAGATGATACAAAATATCAGTTTTATTAGAATTTATTAGAAGAGCAAAGGCTTTTCACAATGGAACATATGTTTCACTCTTCTCTACTGCAAGAGTGGAAAACAACAGATTGCTGGTTCACAGGTTCATCCAATTACATGCTAATTATTCTTTTGAACGTACCTGCCCTCTTGAAACAGTTTTAATGGATGGCAGGTGGATGTGTCTTAACAGACACAGATATCTGGCCTGCCAGGTTATCCGCATGCAAGCCTAACCGTTGATATGAATTAACAGCACTTCATTAGCTTGTCTGATTACACAAACTGTACTAATCTCAGCTATAACAACATGATAGAAATAGATAGAAACGTTATCAATCCCGATGGAAAATTAGGCAACCAGCATCTTATACAGCGCATGCAGAAACACAAGCAACAACAACATTCTGTGAGCAGGGCAGCATCACGCCTCATAGTCAAGTCAATGTAACCCCGCCATCGTAGAAGGAACTGAATAGCCATATGGCCAGGGGGACAAAAATCTTCCTCAGTCAGTCTGTGTAACATGCCTGAGCCAGCACAACATTAACAATAATTCAAGCATAGGCTTACTGAATAATAAATATAACTGTACCATCTGTATATTCAAACAAAAATCATCGAGACAGCTCAGAGATGAAATACCCATGGTTAACATCGCTACATTTCAGTGTAGTTTACTTCTAAAAGATAATAGTTTAAAGTGTGGTCTGAGCTGGGGGAAAACACACAGAGAGGTAAATGACAATTAAATACTGGGACAGGAGCCAAATCCACCAACAGTGAGCAAGAAGACTCATTAAAGCTCTGCCACACACTGTTAAAATCACCACATTATATTGACACTGTACACATACACACATCAGACTCACATACTAAGCAATGTGCTAATGGAGGACCTCCTAGTTCAACACATGCTTAAAATCTAGGGGCTATACATCAGCCACTCATACACAAACCTTCGCTCATTAAAGTATAAAGGTTTATTACACTTTAATTGCCGAGCCAACTCCACTTAAGTGTGAGGTATATCTCACAATGTATCACAGTAGATAATGGGTTACATGCTCATACGCATCGTACGGGGGCAGAAACAACAATTAGAATAGTACACTAGAAGACACCTTTCTTTATCAAAGCTGGGCTAAAACGAAACAAAAAATAACCCTGCCATTAAATTGCCCTTCATATTAAAATCATGTCAAAAACATAGTGCGCCCGCTGGCAGAGCTGGGGGACATGGAGCAGTGTTTGGTGTAGCCAATACTCTGTTAAGGTTGACAGGGCCAGTGTGTGTGCATCTCTCTGTGTGTGCGTATTTCTCTCTGTTTCTCTGTGACTTCATCTGGAGCCGTACATTTCTCCACCAGTCACACAAATAGCCTCACTCTCCGACGTACCTATAACTAGAAGCTGGCTTTCCCATTTGCTAGCGGGACACGTTACATTATGAGCTAGATAATGTGTGCATGTTTAACATCAATTCCGATAAGTTGCAACCGCGCATGTAAACACCAGACACAATTAGGTGACAGCCTATGTAAACAGGTAACCCGAAACCCAATCGGAAAGATTCCATTCGGAAAGACAGAAAAGTGTCCATGTAAACCCAGCTAGTGTGGTTTTTCTATGAACCAGTTTCCTGGCCTAGCTACATTCTGCAAGGGTTTCAGGTAGGTAGGACCCAAAAATGTATGACACAGGGCTAGTAGTACTCATGGGTTTATTAACAAAAACCCAGTCAGGTAACACGCACTACTGACATACGAGGAAAATGACAATGAACTGACAAGGACGTGAGAGAACAGCGGGACTTAAACAGAGAGAACTGTCCCTATTACATAGGGACTTAAATAGACTAACACAGACTTACTAACACAGGACAGGCCATTGGACAGGGAATAACGAGGAGCAGGTGAAACTAATCAACAATCAACACGAGGCAGGCAAGCACAGGACGAAACAGCCCAACAGAACACATGGAAATAGACAGACATACAGAAACAGACAGAAACACGATAGAAGACAGGGCACGATGGCATCATGGCAGACCGTGACACATTCTGTGTAGTGTACAGTGACAAGATCCCCCAAACCCCACACCTAGGTTACTGCCAATGGCGATAAAGTCCCGTACCGGCCCTTAACATGTTTGCTGTGGGAAATTCTCTGCCGAACAGAGAATGTCAGCTATGTGACTGGAGATATGTCTATATCATATCCTGCATGTAGACCACACAAGCAGAAACAACAGTGGTGGCTTAGATGGGATTTATCGCCCGACATCATTCAGAAAATAACAGACAGAAAAAGCGCTAAACGTTTCTAAACAATTCACATTTGGTGAAATTGCTCCCATAATGCTCTCCATGTTCCCCACTCTCAAGCACCACACTGCACCTATCTGTTTAATGATAGGCTGGTAGACTCACTGCCGACCTCCCAGCAACCCCTGGGGCTTACTACCCACACTGCACCTCTCCTCTGAGGACTATCAGTGACAGTAAGGTGACCCTTCAAGGAGTTGGTGCCATTGTGGTGCCACCCCAACCCTTCACACTTGAAATATGAAGGAAGATATAACCCACTTGTTTTATCACAAATAAAAATAAAATATTTAACAATAAAAAATGTACCCCCTCACAGGGACATACTACATAGAGCCTGGGCAATATTTCAGAAAGCCAATATTGTCTCCTGATATTGGTGTATATATAACAGATGTATTAACGCCTATGTGTATTTTGTCCGTTATACAGTATTCAGACTGTTACTGCACTAAAGCTAGAGAAAACTGTAGGTGTCTGTTTCCATTGCCTGCAGGTGTAATACTACTACTTTTGTTTACTTCTTTTCTTTGCTAAATCTACTGGAGGAATCCACGCCAGAGAGTACTTTTCTCATACATTTTATAAAGTGAATATTGTGGCAGATATAGTACATCGTAATTGGATGTGTTTACTCCCAAAATAACAGTATCATACCCGCTAAATCTCACACACTCCTCTCATGTGGCTAACTAAACATGGCGGCACTTATCTACGGTCGCCATGGCGTCTGTGGCTGTCAGTCAGAGGGTACGCAAATCTAAGTACAAGAGAAATGCAACGATGCCTCTCTCTCTTTACTCGTAATCGGTCTTCATCTGCCTCAGTGGGAGTGCCTGTCCATGACGTTGAGACAGAATGACAGCTTTACTCCTCAGATATCTAGCACATCTCCATTATGCATTATGTAAACCCCATTGTAAAGACTGTTACCAATATGTTACCTTTCTTTGCGTCTGTTTAGTCCCTTCTTAGATACTGTAACGTTAAAGGTACACAGGTACCCAGAACCCCTTGTTTCAGCCTCATTCCTCTATTGAAGTTTGTGCCCAAACGGTAGATTGTGTAAGCAGCCTATAAACTATTTAGGGGATGAAGCAGACAGAAGTGCCCACCACTCAGCGCTCAAGGAGCTGAGTTCATACGTCATACCAGAGCAACATGTGTGTTTGCATTTCATATAGAACAATATTATGACTTCAAGGTGGCTGAGGTAGACACACCCACACACACACACACACACACACACACACACACACGCACGCGCGCAGCCTACCTGCTGAGTTGCTGGTTGTTCTTGTAGATGCCTATAACAGAAGGAAACAAAATAAACATTATGGAAGTGAAGTGAAAAACACGCCCACACACACACGTACACACACAGTACTTTATTAACAAACACAAGATTGAATGTAACCATTTCAATCAAATTTCATTAAAATTTGTGTTAGACAATTGATGCAGACAATGCTGTTTTGATTTAGTTAATTTGATCTTGTTAACGTCTCAAACTATTACTTTCATCTTATTTTGAGTACAAGTGCCATTTCCCACTATAGTTTTCTGAATAAATTAAACTGATTAAATCTGATCGATTGATTATGATTGCTGCACAAGTCACAGTTGTAATCTGAAGCCATAGAGCAGCCAACCCCAGTGATTCACCCAGAGGGAGGTGTGCGATCTTTGTTCCCAAATTGTTGTTAATTACAAAACAATGCTTGTTCCAAGACAAATGGAGTGTGCATATTGAGCATATTCCCACTAAAGTCCAGCATTCCCTGGTGGTTAATGGGGTTGAAGGGGTTAAACCTGAGAGTTGCCCACTGTGAAGAAATACCACTTTTTATTTTTGGATATGAAGGCAAAGTTCAACCTGGTGGCTTTACACCCTGATGTGTGAGACATCAGATGCCTACTGTTTGTGTGTCAATACGAAGAAGTACTAATAATACTCTCAAAACCACGCCCACCGGGAGGGTAACCCTTCTCGGCGCTCCATTGACTTTGCATTGCGTTACGCTAAACTAACATCATTTCTGACTGCTACCAAAAATCTAACATCTTCCTAAAAGCTGTTGAGTGGCAGGATGCACTACCCACAAGGTACAAACCCCAGAACAAAGTGTTCATAACCTGTTAAAAACGTTGTGGAGAAGAACAAAAGGAGACCAAACTAGGCCTAGGCAGGCACAAACGGTATTCCAAATGTTTTACTGGTAAAATATGTTTTTTCATCATGCTAAATTATTATTTTGGCACGCTATGTCAACCAGTCACTGACCACACGTAGGCATATTGAGTATCAGGATCTCACAGTTTACCTATTTTTCCCTGATAATGCCCCTTAATGCCTGTGTGTTCTTTTCTCTTCTCAAAACCTTGATGTTTTTGTTCGACAGGGTGCAAACTTAGTTCTGGCTTCTTTACCTAGTCGGTAGTGCATCCTGTCACACAACAGCTTTTAGGTAGGTTTACATTTTTTGGTAGTAGTCAGAAATGACATTAGCTTAGCTTAACGCAATACAACGTCAATGGAGAGCTATGGAATGTTTGACCCCCGGCATGGGCGGGACTTAAATGCGCTCTGTCTCTATATGTTTATAAACATTATGTGTGTATATCGTCTTCCAAACATGCGGACCTCCATTAGGGCAATAATTATCTTTATTCTCAAGATCTACAGTCAAAAATGCAACTGAAATACACATACTTTGTGGAATGTTTACACAGGAAATTCAAGCTTACATTTTTCATGTGAAAATCTCAGTAAACTCAATATTTCCAAATCAATTTAATCAGTTTCTCAATAACAGAATATTGATGATTTGTAACATGATAAATGGACAGTATGGCCAACTGATACTGTAGCAACATACAGCCAATACTGTACAAGTACGTATACTGTACTGTATTCATACAAATACTGTACTGTGTACAGTATAGTGAGTCCATAGACGATACCACCTTTGTAGTTCTACTGAGACCTTATTTAGCCAATTGGCATCATTCCCTTTATAGAAAACTTATACAAATGGAGTAATGACATGGAATTATTGATATTTATTGTGACAGGGAGGGTCTTAGAGTCACTAGGTGTAAAGTAGAGGTGCATGTGTGTGTGTGTGTGTGTGTGTGTGTGTCTGTGTTTATACAGTAGGGTGCCCATTGTATTTCATTAAAGAGTTTCTACAAATAGAATTTGAAGTAAAACTAATTTGGAGCAGGGGCAGAACAGTGTGTGTGTTTGTGTGTGTGTGTGTGTGTGTGTGTGCGTGTGTGTGTGTGTGTGTGCATGCACGCATGTCCATGTCCGTTTAGACAGCTGTGCTTTATCAGTCACAGTTTGGGGGAAAATAAACCCACTCCTTAACATCGGTCTGATCCCACGGCCCCTCATGCTCAGAGTACCTACATTCACACACACACACACACACGCATTCCTTTTGTAAAGCTCTTGACATAGTAAATTGGGTTTGTTTTGTAGTTGCTTTAACACACCATGCTATTAGTCTCATTTGTGTTCAATACACATACTAATATAGTACTTACTGTCTTCTATGTATTATATTGTTTATTGTGTCAATGTCTCTAGGCGGTAAATGTGAATATGTGAAGTGTTTATTTGCGGTGTGTGAATAAACGGTAAGATGGTAAGACACTGTGCATTGACCGGTTATGGAGATGACCAAACTGTTATCGGGGAGTGGATTAGTGGAGGTCTTAGGGGTAAGAGAGACAAGGTCACGCCTATGACCTTGAACCCTTCTGCAGCTACATCTGCAGGGAGAGTTACCTGCACAGATGATACTGGGACAGGTATGTGGTTACATCACCAATGAATATGTGCGCGTGTGCCAACATGCAGTTACAGTATGCTCCATCAGTCATCATTCAGAAAAATATGTTCTGTGTGATTCAGCTACCAAATTAATCAACTGGTGATGAATACAGCCAGCGGGCAAGGCTGGCAGGCAAGGCATACATCATCATTACTATGAAATATTTTCCCCTACGACAAATATCCAAACATTAACTAAGTTAAGTTTTCAGTGCTGATATTTTAGACTCAGTGAACTACAACCAAAAGGCAAATGGTAAGTTTCCAGATGTATCTCCTAGAATAGCCCTTCATGTCTTTGTTATTCCGTGTTGGTACTTGAGTGTATAGGAATGTGAAAAATGAGACATTTCGCACAGAAACCTAACCTCCAAGAGGAATTAACCACTAGGCAAACACATTTAGTGGAGGAAGTCTTAAAATGTTTTTTCACAAATAGGCCAAAGTGCTGTAAATGTTTTACATTACTAGTTCCAAAAAAAAGTGCTAATACAAAATGATGACAGGGCATACTCTATGTCTATTGCTCTGCTAATAAACAGTTTCCCACTGTACTTCCATGCATAGTTTTACAACAGTAACCTGACATGCCAGAGAAATTGTTGTCACATGTTCATCTGGGGAGCTACAATGAATCTGTTAGTGAATGTCAGGTACTTTCAAAAAAATATTTGTCAGTTGATTAGATGAACAATCTGGTCGTTTTCGTGTTTAGGTGTGCTGTCCGCACACCGAAACCACGCTCGTATAGCTATAAACACGACGCTGATTGGAAAGTTCAGTTTCTACTCGGACACATTCAAAATGATTCCTAGGCTTTCCAGACTGATTCTCACGATGAAATTAAACTGAAGCTTGCGAGATCAGGATGGTCTTGCGAGGTTAGTACAACAGCACCTCTCTCAACCAGATAGACCACGGTACCTGTAGCGGTAATGTTGTTGTATGCAGCAGTGCACAGTGACCGACGTGCCTCTATGGCTCCTGGTCTCTACGGCCTTCACCCTCCTCCATGTATTTACATTACAGCAGGCAGCATGCATGCTGGACACAAGCCCAGACAGAAGACGGAGAGGGTGAGGCCGGAATACAGCCACATACACACACACAGAGTTCTGAGACGATGTTTGGTTAAAAAATAGAAAGGGAAATGAGAGTAAAAGTGTCCATGGGTCATTATGTTCAACAAAATAGCAGTGTAAAGAGGGCATATGAAGACTAAAACTCCATAAAAGCAAAATACCATGTTTCAGGCCAAGCGTTTTGGATGGGAAGAGCCTCTCCCAAAACAACGACTCGCTGACCGCAATTACACAGGGCTAAATTCTGTGTCTGCGCTTTGAGGTTTTCCTCAGCCATCCAATGTATTGAGTTTGGAGGGTGCTGCATCTGAGGTGACTCATCAACTCTGACCAATCAGAGCGTCCTACACAAGCCTGCATGCACGCCCGCATTATACAATGGGCCTCATGGGCCCAGGCCCAGGGGCCCTTGCACATTTGGGGCCCAAGCGAGGGGAAGAATTTTCTATTTCAGATAATGATAATTATGTATAACCAATAAAAAGTATGCTGATATATTTTTATATTTAAATAAAATATAATTGGTCAAGCGCAGGTGTGGAAAGCACATAACAGCCCGCCCCTGCTCTGTCTTAAAATAACCTCGCGCTGAATCGAGCTGACTGTGGGAGTAGTCGTCTAGTTCAAAATGAGTGTAGTAAACACAAACAAAAAAGAGATAAAGAGAAGAGACTTCATTAAGACATGCCATCTATTGATATCAGGAGAATCAGGGTGAAGAAGGTGTGGAAGATGACGAACAAGCTAGTAACCAGGGACCTGAGGAGGCCATTGTGATCAGCGCAGCAGAACCTGAGGCTAGCTGTCTACTCCGTGACAACGCTGATGCACTGCGTCTTGCGAGGTGAGTGCAGGCGCAGACCAAGGAAGCCGCGGAGGTTTAAGTCCAAAGAACGAGCGAAAGAGACAATCAATAGGGAACATTCCAACCAACAGACCAACAAGGTAACAGATAAAGCCACAACTGGCAGCAGGTGATGGTGATTGTGATCACTAGCAGGTGTGACAGGGAGTGTTGGAGGGAGAGCAGGCGCAGGTCAGTGGCTAAAACGCCGTCGAGGAGGAGCGGGGGAAGCGGGCGCTCGGCCCTGCAGTCCTGGACGTTACACGTACACAAATAAGTTGGTTAAAACTCGTTTTATTTTACGATCGATAGGGCGCATTTTTCAATATCTTTAATCCAGTTTAAAACTCTTCAGCATACAGTCTGTGGAGCGTCATCAGTTTTCATTGCAACGCATTCCTACATATTTCCAAATGCATGAACTCAAAACTATAATATGTCTAGGCTATATGCACATTTTGGCAAATATATACACTACTTTCAGTAGTTAGGCAATGTTCAAACCCTATTTGCTATAAGCCTACATAAGGCCTACATATGCTATAGGCCTACATAATACTATATAGGCCTACATAATAATATATAGACTACTGTATTATAGCATTAAGATCCATTTGATTATGTGGCCATTAAAAAAAAAAACACCCAAAGACACACCTTCTTAGTCAAGCTTTTAATTAGCAACATTTAAAAAAAAAAAAAAAAACGTTTCTAATATACTGTATGTCACGATTTATTTTATGTTGTGCTGTGTTGGATTTTAATTGTTTTCATTACATCTACTGTACAGTACTTTGTGACCCATTGTCTGCAAAGATGCTCTATAAATAAACTTTATTTACGTACTTACTTAATTACTACTACCCTCATAAGCAATGTTTTCTTATGCTCAGTATATTTTATGAATCAAACATAAGCACACCCTTGGAAATTAACATAAAGTGTAACTGCACCCTAAAATGGGTTGTTTGAGTTGTAAACTAATGCTGGTGTTAATATTGACAAAATTCCTGTTTTATAAAAATCTGCATTTTATGGGCTGAAACCTGCATGATCTACATGTCATATCCGTTAATAAATCACCCCAGAACCTGGCTGGTTTCCAACAGTACACTCCGTCCGCTCATACGTCATCAAATTAAAATGTTAACGGGGGTCCACCTCTCAGCCCCTCCACTCACTCAAGGGGAGGGGCTTCAAAGTTGTAGTGGGTGGAGTCAGGCTCAGAGCTGGGGTCCAGTTACACTTTAAAACAAAGTATAAATCTAGGATATATATTTATAAATGAGGCCCCAGATCACTTGATTTAAGATTCATTTGAAGCTTTATCAAGTAAAATGGTATTACTCTGATGGCATCTTCTTCTTAAGGAAGTGTAAAATTGTAAAATTATGAATTATTTGCTTACTTTTACAGGGTGTTCTTTGCCAAGGTATGGTCATTCTGGATTGGTACATGTAATTATATCAATTCATTCATTGATTTAACTTACTGATTGTACTGTTCTTACAATTCCATTTGGATTCTGATTCAGGGTTCTTTGGGTATAGCACATTGAGTAAAGTGAGTCTAGCCATCAGCAAAAGCAACATGCAATGTCTGGTATTGTTCTGCAGTAGATGTGCGCCAACACCTTCCAGGCATGCATCCTATGTCTAGTGCATTATGATAACAACCTATACGGTCCAAGCTGTATATACGGCCACTTCTAAACCAAAGTGTATGTGCGCAGACAATATACACAAGAGAAACAAAATTCCTCAAATACTGTTATAAATGTTCACTCATAATAATAGGGAATACAATCTCCCACCCACTTCTACATCAGGTTTATAGTAAAGTTATCTTTACTATAAACCCCCCCCCCACACACACACACACACACACACACACACACACACACACACACACACACACAAGCACAGAACAGTGCCTCACCCTGGTCCGCCGGGCGTGGAGGTGTGTGGGGGAGGAAAGGGAAGAGCGGGTCAAGGGTCTGCTGCGGGTCAAAGGTCGTGAGCGCCGTCTGCCCCCCTGATCGAGACTCGCCATCCTGCCCGCAGGCACATTGTCCTGGGGACACAGAGACATTAGAATACAACACAGTCTCCTATAGTCTCCACTATATGCATGATAGTCAATGAAGAGAATAACATTATGTTTAGATCCCGTTTGCTTTGCGACACGAAGTACAAATATGGTGTTTCACTATTTAAAAGAAACTTCTTCGAGTCAAGAAAGTATCTACAAGAAAATATGTAATTAGTAAGACTACAAACCCCGTGTCGCGTAAGTGTCATGACGTTAACACGCCACAATCCACAAGCCGATGAGAGCATTGTTTTGGTGACGTGTGTGGTGCGAGACGAAAGCTGTAGTTCAGTGAGCGGTTACACACACAACTAAAGATTACCTTATAGTTTTACAACAAACTGCAACGTTCTTGACTTGAACAATTGTCTTTTATATAGACACACATCATATGTGTACTTCGTGTCACAATTCAAACGGGATCTAAAAATAATTATATTCTCGCTTGACTTGACTACCATACATATTTTTTATTAAGGTCCCATAACACGGAAGTGACTTCAGCTCTCACTAATAGTCTCCACTAAAAGTCTCCACTAATAGTCTCCACTAATAGTCTCCACTAATAGTCTCCTCTATAGTCTCCTCTATAGTCTCCACTAATAGTCTCCACTAATAGTCTCCACTAAAAGTCTCCTCTATAGTCTCCACTAAAAGTCTCCACTAAAAGTCTCCACTAATAGTCTCCAATAATAGTCTCCACTAATAGTCTCCACTATAGTCCCTACTAATAGTCTCCACTATAGTCCCCACTAATAGTCTCCACTAATAGTCTCCACTAATAGTCTCCTCTATAGTCTCCACTTATAGTCTCCACTAATAGTCTCCACTATAGTCCCCACTAATAGTCTCCACTAATAGTCCCCACTAATAGTCTCCTCTATAGTCTCCTCTATAGTCTCCACTAATAGTCCACACTAATAGTCTCCACTATAGTCCCCACTATAGTCCCCACTAATAGTCTCCACTAATAGTCCCCACTAATAGTCTCCACTAATAGTCTCCTCTAGTCTCCTCTATAGTCTCCACTAATAGTCCACACTAATAGTCTCCTCTATAGTCCCCACTAATAGTCCCCACTAATAGTCTCCTCTATAGTCCCCACTAATAGGCCCCACTAATAGTCTCCTCTATAGTCTCCTCTATAGTCTCCACTAATAGTCTCCACTAAAAGTCTCCTCTATAGTCTCCACTAAAAGTCTCCACTAAAAGTCTCCACTAATAGTCTCCAATAATAGTCTCCACTAATAGTCTCCACTATAGTCCCCACTAATAGTCTCCACTATAGTCTCCACTAATAGTCTCCACTAAAAGTCTCCACTTATAGTCTCCACTAATAGTCTCCACTATAGTCCCCACTAATAGTCTCCACTAATAGTCCCCACTAATAGTCTCC
>JAODUE010009991.1:0-27965 GCA_027564755.1 Amblyopsis hoosieri | reverse complement strand
TTCAACATGCATGCACCGAACCGCAACGTCTGTACCGAACGGTTCAATACGAATACACGAACCGTTACACCCCTAATTATGAATGCCACATTCCTTGCCTGTTTGCAAAATACTGATCTGTAAGCCACAGGTAAAACCAAACAAATGGGTTTATTTGAAATTTAAAGGAAGAATAATAATACAAATCATCATCATAAAAAAATAGGCCAGTACTTATAACCAGGATACAGTGTCAAACATTGTAATATTTAAAAGAGATTACATTCAGATTCATTACACATAATAAGACTATATCCCTTTGCATGATTTAAGATCTCCTCAGATCTCATGTGCAGGGTAGTGGTTCTTTAATGGAACATGGCTGATTCCTGAACATGGCTCATTCAGGGTATATACCTATTTCAAGTGTAACTGCACCCTAAAATGTGTGGGTTTTTTTTTTTTTTTTTTTTTGTTGTTGTTGTTTTGTTTTAGTGGGTGGAGTCAGGCTCAGAGCTGGGGTGCAGTTACACTTTAACGCTGAATATTAACTGTCCTGCCTGGCCTGCACTGTCGTTTCGTTTAGCTGTGAATGAATGCACCCCTGAATGGTTTGTCTGTCTACACTTCATGTGTTTGCATTATAATGGCCATGTGTGTGTGTGTGTGCTCTTGGCGACACCCAGCAGGGAAAAGCACATTCACTGTGCTAAGGAGATGACTATAGGGTCTAGTTCAAATGGTGCACGGTCTGACCACCCAATTAAAAAACAACTGAAAAGGTGAGAAAAACAAGATAAAACCCATCTTCACGTAAAAGCTTGCGTTGCATGAATTTATCTACAGAAAATGAATTGGAGACTCGTTACAATTAACTCGTCGTACCAGTCGATGACACCCCGTTTTATTCCAACGGCACGGACAGCATACATGTTTTGTCATAATGTTTTCATGTGGATTCATTCTACTCTGCTCTCTCTCTCTGTGTGTGTATAGTTGTTTCGTATCAATGAAGCCAACCAGTTGATGCAGTATGACCAGTGTCTGACCAAGGTTCCCGATAACACCGCTGTAATCATCACACACTGCGACATAAACCAGAACACTGAATGGAAGTACTTTAAGGTAACTTATTTGATATATTAGGCAATAGTTGCTGCTCACTAATTAATTAAGGTCAATCTGCAATATTACTAATTTAACTTACCGGAGACGGGATCTAAATTTGGTGATTTCTTCTGCAAGTTTGTGTTTGAGCATTCAATCTCATGCTTGGACTTGAAACGGACTGTCTCAGTAGACCTTTTTTTGATTTGGACGCCTTATCCCTATATTAGAATAATAGACAATAAATAATAATATATATATATATGATATAATATTAATAATAAAAGACAGCAATGTTAATAATAACATCTATGTATGCTTGGGACAGTAGGGTCTTCGTTTCCATATTTTCAGCAAGTCAGCAACACTTCAGGAATGCAGACGGGCCAATCTAGCACCCCCCCCCCCCCTCCCGTTAGCACCAACTGCTAATGCAGTCAGTGCTATTTGCATTGACTGCATACAACACTGAACAAACTTAAATCAGCATTAGGTCCAAAGGCCATCCACTGTCATGATAAAGGGCTGTTTCAATGGCATGGGTAACTTTCACATCCGTGAGTGCGTCATTAATGCAGAAGGTGTGTGTGTGTGTGTGTGTGTGTGAGAGAGAGAGAGAGACCCTTTCCAGGGACATGTCGGCATTTTCTGGTAGGACAATTCAAATAGCATTGACTGCTAAGCAGTAGGTGCTTGAGTGGGTGTGCTAATTGAGATGTGCCTGTCTACAGTCCAGACCTGATTGAGAGAGCGTGGAGAATCACAAAATATGGCAATGAAGGCCCTGCCCAACTGTGCAGTTTAATCTTAAATAATGGAAGAAAGTGGGAGCAATACTACTTGCTTATACTGTGCCCAACATTTTAATTTAGGTGTAAGTACAGTTGAAAACACAACTTTCTTGAGTGTGTTGTAGTCATCAAAATTTAAATGTGTATCTTCACAAAACAATTACAAGGTCAAACATAATGTGTTTATGGTGTTTCCAATATAGTAGAAGGTGAATGGAATGTACAAATCAGTTTTTTGCTATTTATTCGCATTTTCCATACGGTACCAATATTTTTGACCGAGGACGTAGAACAAGTTGCCTCCATTTTAACATTTCTCTCTCTCTGTGTTAATCTAGGAACTCCATCGGTTTACCCATGTGCCAACAGGTGAGTGAGGGGTGGTTTGTCATTTTGGAGCATTAACTCACTGGTCAACTCTGCCACTGTGGACTGTTTGACAAACTATACATTTATATAATCCACATTGCGCTCTTATTGAGCATACGCTAAAGGCACGGTCAGTCATTTTCAAGAACGCTTGCAAATAGCACTCCTCCCCGGCATCACTCCACACATTGAAAAGCATTGTGAAGCAAAGTGTAGTACTACATCATTGTTGGTTGAGGTTTTTGCCACTTTGTTTATGTTTCTGTTTATGGCGCCAGGGCTGTAGAAGTATCAGATATTTTTTCAACATGCACAGAGAAGGGTAAAATAGCGGAATGCAATATTTGGTGTATTTGACCAAACGTGTATTAGCTTCCATTTAACTTGCAATAGCTGACTACACCTTTTTAACATTCCAAATAATAGTGGAATGTGAGTGTTGAATATAAATGTGGTTGGTAAAGTGAAGCAAAGCTGTAATAAGGATAAGTGGTTGTATCATCTTTACTTCTACAGGCAGCAGTTGAACTAACTATACGTTGTTGTTTGTAACAGGTAAATGTCTGGATCGCTCTGATGTGCTCCATAAAGTCTTCATATCGGACTGTGACAACAACAAAACCACTCAGAAATGGGAGATGAACAACATCGTTGCCGTATGACGACAGGAAAATGAACACACTCCCAACACACCTGCTGCAGGAAACGACTGAAAACTGACATACGTTTCCACTGTGATATGCAACAGGTCTTATGAACTGGATGTTATTTGGCACATTGACACTCTCTGGCCTTGTGGCCTGGCACTGTACTCCTACAGGCCATAACCAGACCAAATGACGTCACAGATGAACCGTCCACCACCTACTACTCTCCATATTCTATGTTTTTCTTTTGGTTTTCCACTTCTATGTATTTCCAACCTAATGCTCTTACCTCAGTTCTGGCTGGCTGGGTTTACACTGAATTATTTCTTTTTTTTTCTCTTCATTCTTCTTAGGTGTTTACATTTTTAAACAAATCACTTTAATTTTAAACAATTGATGGTGACAGCCCATATAATAATAATGATGATAATGGGACTATGTTTCATCTTTTAGCTCATTATGCAAAATTGTTTTATTTTTGAACTCATTGCCATTATATACAGTATGTTTCAATCAGAGAACTTACTCATGAATACTAAACTAGTTGTTTTCTTTGCATTAACATTCATAGGTATTGTCGGGGGTGATATTTTGACACCGTCTAATGACCATTATTAGGTGTAATAGATATATTTCTCAAACAATGTTAATGCCTCAACTGTCAGATGATAACACTGCAGTGTAATCTCATGTATGGCTTCATAACTCACAATCACTAGCTTTTTATGATACTGAACTTTCTTTGGTAAAGCTTGACTGAATACATTCAGAATAAAATATTCTGTATGGTCGCTGGATTTGATGTCCCAAATATACAAAACATTTTTCTGAATTTATGGACCACCATTATTGCAAGCTACATGTGGTGTAAACCAAGTTCAATATCATATAGCTAGGTCACATATTGCTGACTGAAACAATAAGAAAATTAACCTTTTTTTGTGTAGTAAATGCCAAAGTATGATATTGAGTCATGGGAAAGAATGCGCGGGACATGTGGCTAAGATGTTTTTCAAGAAATGGGGTTTATGATCATGTATACAATGTTTGTACAATGTAAATACATTTCTTTCTAAAGATGGGAATTTTGTGAAGGCCCTTAATGTTGTAAATGTTTAAGTTAAAACAGAGATTTAATTACATGGGCTGAATACTGGTTAACCAACCCAGAAAATAAAGATGTGTTTTACTACAAGCGAGGTGTGATTTGATCAGTGATAGTGATTTGGACGCTAGTATAGATTTGCTGATGGCCACTCCGTTAATAAGTTAATAATTATGTTCAAACTGGCTTTAGCCCCATCTAGAGAATGAACTGCTCAACAACCGTTGTGGATATGAAAGCAAATTAATAGGTTACCCTGTGGTTAAAGTTATTTAACCCCTTTTCCTTGATTTCAGTTATTCAGTTATTCAAACAACCCGTGTGTGTGTGTGTGTGTGTGTGTGTGTGTGTGTGTGTGGCGCACGGCGCACGTTTGTGTCTGCAATGGCCTATGGCACTTCTCTTTTGGCTTTTTTGCAATGACATCGCTTTAGTCAGAGATACGTGTAAATGCACGCAAATTAACAAAATCGTAAGTTACTCTAAACGGCATCATGCATTTTAAAGTAACTTACAATTTGAAAGCAATAGAGACATACATTTCATACATAAAATGTACGTATCGTGCTCTCAGAACAACTACCTCAAACCGGTTAGATCAGCTCCAGTTACAAGACAGAAAACAACGGCAGAGGGGGAGGGGGTTTTATGTTTGCATGTAATGTGCTGGGGGTGGGGTGAGATCAGATGATGCGTACTGTGCTCAACGTTCAATAGAATTATGTTAAATTACCTCACAGCGTTTATTTCGACTGTTGGTCCACTATGAACTAGGCCAACTGACTTTATAGACAAAACTATGACTAGTTGTATTGTACTTTCATGGGCCCGGCCGCACCGAGAAGACGAACAGATGTCGCCTGCTGAGCCTTTGTTCCTGCGACTACATACAATGACTGTCCTGCTATTAAGCAGCCTCCATATCACACATGGGCAACGTTTGATATCAAAGTGAGAAAATAACAATATAGAGATAATATTCATTGGCTACTTGGTTGATTACTTTTCATTATAAAAGACATGGTAGATTTGTTTATGAATGGTATTTCTAAGATAAAGTTTCACCTAATTGCTTAAATCAAATGTTCGTAATTTAGTGTAGGCTATTATGTTAGCCACAAATGACTATTATGCCCATTGTATTTCCTCTAGATAAGAAAAAACATATATATACATTATACACAGTCTTATAATGCATTCTGATTTGAGTAAAGAATGCAAATCATAGTGAGCGATGGTCTATTTCATTTTATTTGTGTGTGAACTTGTGATAAACTACACGGATCTACTTCTAGGTGCGGATTCATTTATGTTTAACTCTCTTTACAAAGACGTTTTCGCGCCGTCTGTTTAAACCCCCCGTCTAGCCAATCACCGTAAGACAACTACATATAAACTTGATGTCGTGACGTTGTGCTATTGAGCCAATCACAGAGCCCGATCTCTTTCATTGACACTATTCAAATTTAAATGGGTTGCCCGGGCCAATCGCGGGGACCGAGGGCGGAGCTCTTGTGAAGTTAGTTCGGCCTCGCAAGGGCTTGACAAAACAGTGAGAAGTTTCCCCCTTACAGCATTCACCCACACGACTAGAAACAGGTAAGCAATGCTACGTTAGCACTGTGTTACGAAGTGTTGTAATACTTCAAATTGGGTTTTGTGTTCGTTTGTATTTCCCTGTTTCGTAAAAGCGTCTCTGTCGATATAGTCCATGCTTGTGATGAAAATGCGTAGTATTATCAAAATATTTAACTTATTTAAAGATGATGTAATTTAAGATTAATTTAGTGTTGACTTTAAATGAGTTATACCATGATCGTTTTTTGAGAGACTTAAAAACTAGCGGCTACAACAAGCTATTTGCCACGGTTGCGCGTGTAGCATTCGTTAGCAGTGTGTTAACGCACCATGCCAATGCAAACGCCATTTGGTTTGTTAGCTTAGCATCCTCATATAACTAGCTTATAATACGGCCTATAACTGCAAGTTATATTATGACAGTTTTTTTGTAAATCCTACAGTTACATGTCAGTATTATCGCTCAGTATGACCACTTGTATGGTTTACCATTTAAGTAAGTATTAATAATTTTCTTTTCTAAAGTTTTGGCGCTTTGTACTTAAGGCGGGAAGGACCAAAATGGAGTCCGTCTTTTTGTCTCGCAAGCAGCCGGAGATCCGATTAGAGCTTTAAAACGCCCTTTGCTTTCTGTTCGCTCGCGTAATGTTTAGTTCTGTTTTGAAAATGCGTTTAAGCCGTTTCATGATGTATTTTTATATTTACCCATTAAAACTTTGATTTGTGTTTATGCAATTTTAATGATCTCGCCAATGCTTTACAACTCTACCACAGATATCAACCATGGGAAAAGACCCGAATAAGCCCAGAGGGAAGACGTCCTCGTATGCTTTCTTTGTCCAGACATGCCGCGAAGAGCACAAAAAGAAGCATCCCGGGACATCTGTCAACTTCTCAGAGTTCTCCAAGAAATGTTCAGAGCGATGGAAGGTGAAGTTTGTGTTATTATAAACCGTTATTTGGGGCGACAATCCTGCTCATTGTCCCGTGAAAGATCTCTAACACTGTTTGCCGCGCCAAAGTTAATGTTTGTGTTTGCAGACCATGTCGGCTAAGGAGAAGGTGAAATTTGAGGATCTAGCCAGAACTGACAAGATTCGCTATGACAAGGAAATGAAGTCCTATGTACCTCCTAAAGGCGCTAAGGGAGCCAAGAGGAAGAAGGACCCGAACGCCCCCAAGAGGCCACCGTGAGTCTTGCAGCATGAGTCAATCCTCCTGCATTATCTGACCCGTCGAGGTTTTTGTATTGATTTGACGTGTCTTTTCTCCACAGGTCCGCATTCTTTGTGTTCTGCTCTGATCACCGTCCCAAGATAAAGGGGGAGCACCCTGGAATCTCCATTGGTGACATTGCAAAGAAACTGGGGGAGCTCTGGTCCAAGCAAGGTCCCAAAGATAAGGCCCCATATGAGGCGAAGGCTGCCAAACTCAAGGAAAAATACGAAAAGGTCTGTTTAGCACACCTGCTAACTGCATATTTGTGCATATTTGCCTGCAGGCAGTGCCTTGACTCAATTGATGGACTACTAATGTATATTCTAAATCCATTTGAAGCTGCCTGTTTATAAAATATGTAAAACGTGTACTTTTTTATTGTGGTCAACTTCATAGGACTTAACTCAGAATTATAGTACCGTAATAAATGGCATGTGTCTGATGCTAATGTACTGTCTCTAAAGGATGTTGCTGCTTACCGTGCCAAGAGTGGCACAGGAAAGACCGACGCCGGTAAGAAGAGCGGGCCGGGTCGGCCAGCTGGCAAGAAGGCAGAACCCGCACACGATGACGACGATGATGATGAGGAGGATGAAGACGAAGAGGAAGATGATGACGATGATGATGAGGATGATGATTAGGAATATGCCCCCTTGTGGTGCACGGTGGTGGTTGTGTACAAAAAAAACAAGGATGTGAAACCTGCAATGTCTGACCTAACTTCTGTTTTGTGTTGTGGATGATTCTCGTGCTTTAGGCTGCTGTCCCTGTCTTCACTATAGGATGCTGGGTCCTAGAGGCACTGTTCTCACTCAAACATTTAAACTATAGAAATCTGCTTTTGGACACTTAACTCAAAACGTGAAGCGTCATTAGTTTCCCATCGTGGTCTGTAACAGAAGGGGTGTTCTCCTTCCACATTTAGACTATTCAAGCCATGGCACTATATTTTTGTTGTTGCATAGTCTAATTTTCAAATTGCAGGTCATGATCTTCCAGTTTCATTTTCTGTTGATAATCTTGATTTGTTGTACAACTGAGTTTATATCTGGATTTTTATTTTTTTTGTTTAGTTTAGCTGCTTAATTGTTTTGGGAGCAGTCTGCCTCAACTGGGTGTATATTCCTGGTTATAATTGATGCAGAGTTTGTTTTGTTAGTTGCATCTCTAATTCGGGCAGTAGCCTGTGTGGTTTTGTTTTTTTTTTGTAAATTTTAGAGCGGTTTTACTTTAAAACGCTGCTTATGTTTCTCTTAAGTGGTGTTTTCTCACAATTGTGCTAATTGCATTTTACTACCCAGAAGTCTGTAGTTTAATGAGAAGTTTATGGCTGTTTTTAATGGAGCTTCAAAAACTATCTCCATGTAGAATGAATTTGCTTGTTTTGTAATAAAATTTTGTATATTAAACTCCTATCTGTTTTACTCCATGCTCAATTTCTAAACAATAATGCAGGTTTAGCTTGTGTTTGAGTAACCTAGTTCGCTTGATCACCCAACACCAGTTCATATCTGAAGCTGGGTTATAATGCAGAATATTAAGTTTAACATTGTTACTTGTAAATCTTGTTAAACCAGTGTTTCTTGGTCCTGAGGCATTCATGCGTTATGTGTCTTAATGCAAATGATCAAATTACTCCCAAGTGGGTTTATATTTTACAGGAAGTCTTTCGAATATTTAAAAGATCTGAGTGGCTGGTGGATTATGTTACTCAATGGAGAGGCTGTCCATCAAGGGTGGGGTGCTAGTGAACGCACGAAAAGACATCGCGAGTTAGCTTCTCCCATAAACAACATCCCAGTTTAAACGATGGCTATAAAGACGAGACTGGTAACTACGATCATTAATTTGAATCCTGTCTTGCAGGTTGATTACACAAGCTATATTATACGTTGCAGTAGTAAGCATACATTATTTAAGATCGTTAATATGTATCTTAGACATGGCGACTCCATAATGTTAATGCTTTGAGTTTGGTTTGTAGTTTTAAACAAATTGCGCTAGGGGGCAGTACTACCATGGACCAACTAAGGTGGCAGTGACAACTTCATAATCTACGTATTCCAGGTCAGACACAATCCCTGTTTAGTTGAAATGATTTCAGTCTATCCTTCATGATTGATTCTTACACTAGGCTAGGCTACAACCTCTTGTCGGCAAGAGTCAACTAAAGTCAAACGTGATCAAAAATGTGTACATTTTTTGAATTATCCAATTTAGCGTCAATTAAGTGGTAGCCTATAGTATACATACACCTAAGGTAAAATGGCTACAGCCTAAACTCTTACATCCATGAGTGTGTTATCAGCTACAAACCAATATGTTTTCTTTTGACAGGGAGATTGCATCAGTTTGGGCGTGCTGTCCGTGCCAGAGTGGCCGTTGTCTGACATGCAACAATCGCTGGTTGAAGAATGAGATGCTGTCTCACAGCAGCGGCCAGGCTGGTGACCAGCATGAGGAGGAGGTGTCAGGCTGTTGTGGCTGTGTATGGGAGACCGGGGTTGGTACTTGTTAGTCTCAAGTAGGCTATAGGTTGTCTTACTGCTCATATCTCCTCCACTAGGGGACATTATTTTTAAATTGCACCATAAAAACTGCCCCTAGCCTACTTGATTCGTTACAGAATGCTTCATATGCAACATTGAGAGGTGAGACATGTTTTCACATTTTTAGGCACTAAAACAATATTTCACACTGTTGTTTTGTTATACAGTATATCCTTATAAAAGTGAGGCAGCTCATATGTTTAACTTTTGACAGTTAAGGGAGGGGGTTGGAGGGGGATTATGGTGTGGGGTTGTTTTTCAGGGGTTGGGCTTGGACCCTTAGTTCCAGTTATGTATACCAAGACATTATGGACAATTTAATGATCCCAACTTTGTGGAACCAGTATGGAGATAATAATAATATAATAATAATAATAATAATAATACATTTTATTTGGGACGCCTTTCTAAATACTCAAGGACATCTTACATTTCAAATACATAGATATAAAACAGTCAGCTGAAATATACATATTAGTATAGTAATAGACATTTTATCAGAAATGTATACAAAATCAAATAAATAAAATAAAACAGGTCAGAGTAGAACAAAGGGTCAAATGTCATAGGAAACCTTGAAGAGGTGGGTTTTGAGGAGCTTAGCAAACAGGGTGACCGTGGTGGCGTGTCGAATGTACAGTGGAAGTGCGTTCCAGAGTCTGGGGACAGAGCAGCTGAAGGCCCGAGCCCCCGTGGTAGAGAGGTGGAATAAGGGGGTGGCGAGAAGTCCTGTAGAGGAGGAGCGGAGAGATCGGGAGGGAGTCATCTCCTACGGGAGATGGCTGCTTCCTGTTCCAAAATGACGAAATGTGGAGGAACTTGACTTGGCACAGAGTCCTGACCTCAACCCGATAGGACACCTTTGGGATGAATTAGAGCGGAGACTGCGAGCCAGGCCTTCTCGTCCAACATCTGTGCCTGACCTCACAAATGCGCTTCTAGAAGAATGGTCAAAAACTCCCATGAACATACTCATAAACCTTGTGGACGGCCTTCCAAGAAGAGTTGAAGCTGTTATATCTGCAAAGTTCACGTGCATGTAAAGGCAGGTGTCCCAAAACTTTTGTCATAATAGTGTATCTTAAAACACAAGATGGGACAGGTTGTCAAAGCCGGTGTTACAAAAACACACTATACATTATTGTTTATATGACAATGCCAAAAAATTATTATAACATCATTATTATAAAATATGTATGTGATGTTATTGTGTTGTGTGAGTTACTTGTGGCCACAGTAATATCATGAGTACATTTTCACACTAGAAAACATAGCCCGCTTATATGTTGCTTTTATGTACATATTTTCACAGCTCCATTGAGAGCGTCCTCACATATGGCATCCTGACGTGCTATGGCAACAGCTCTGCAGCAGACAAAAAATCCCTGCAGAGAATAATCAAAACCGCACAAAACATTACAGATCAACAGCTATACCTGCGCTGTGACATCTTCACCTCCCGTTGCCTGAAGAAAATTAATTCCACCTTGCTCGTCACCAGTTTGAACTATTGCTACATGTCCACCAAAACACGCGCCACAAGATTCATGAACAACTTTTACCCCAAAGCCATCATCATAATTAACTCTAGTATTTTTAGTGTAAAATTAATTAAGTATTTACGACCAATCTGAGTCCCCAACGGTATTTCTGCAGTTTTGAGATAAATTAACTTTGTTTCAGGCCGTGCATGGTACATGTAGCTGTCTGGGCACCGTTGAAATGCATTGCAACGCTCCGTCTTTGCTGGTAGTTTAGATGTGTTTCAGCATTCCAAATACGTCTGGAGGCAACGCACACCACTTCCGGGTCACGGGTGCAAGCCATGCACGCTACACCCTCCAGGCCAGGGGCCCTCCTGTTCTTATAATATATCCACTCCCCCCCCCCTCGTGTGAAGACCCTCGTGTGCAGGGGGCCGTACCTGGTGAACACACAGCGTTTTTCACGCTGTGACTCATCTGACACTGGGTAGGATGTGATGTCGCTAGACTACAGATGTTTTTGGTTTCAGAGAACAGGTCGTGGGTGGGACTATCTGTGCAGCATATTCAACATCTGGAATTAGGTGTGCCTGTGTCACACACACGCACGCACGCACACACACACACACGCACGCACGCGCACACACACACACACACACACACACACACACACACGCACACACGCACACACACACCACCCACTCATGCAGCTACCGGTACATAGCATACTGTAGCTTGCGATTGGCATAAAGCACTGGACATGGACACCACTGAAATATGTAGGCCTACAGGTATGCATGTGTCTCCCTTTAGCCTCCCTTCCTAAGGTGTTGGCTCTCTAATCCGTGGGAGTGGGGTTCGAGTCCCAGGTTTCACAGTAATGATCTTCCCTGCCATCATTTCTTAAGGAGAACTATGGCGGTCCTAATGAACTCCTCTGCTTTTGAACAGCAGAAGTAGCCTACCTTTATGGGTTCCGACTCTAAACTTCCGACTCTAAACTGCCAGGGACGACCTCCCCCGTTAATAACGCCTACCCACCACCCCACCCCGCGCCTCAAACCCCAACTGTTTTCATCTATCTGTTAGCTTATTAGCCCACATCAGCTCATACACAATCCTATGTTACACACACACACACACACACACACACATATACGTGTACGCGCACACATGCGTAAATGCAAGCCGATGGCCAGACATAAATCTAAATATAAAACCAAGGCAGTTATAGGCCATGTGTGTATGAATGACATTATTATGGCTGTGCAGTACACACAGGACTATGTCCCCTTTCCTAGTTTTTATGTCTCTGTTTCCAGACCTTCTGATCAAAGCCATCCAGCAGTTGAAGTCTGGTGGTCTGCAGGGTGGTCGAAGGATTTACAGAAGTGTGTGTGTGTGTGTGTGTGTGTTTGTGAATGGAATGGGTCAACCATTATGCTTCCATGGGCCTTATACAGTAGAGGTGTTTTTCCTAATGTAGTCACTGATACTTTGAGAAGACACTACTAAATATCAGAGCAAGTTGCAGTAGCTACGCTGGTGCTAGAAGGAAAACTAGCAATGATCACAAAGCAGTGTATAAATCACTCACAAGTCATGCCCACACTGACAACATGATAATATTAATAACATAAATAAAATGGGTTTAATTCTACAATGATTCTAACATTTAAATGTAAATACAATTCTCATAAACAACGATAATAACGTTTACAAGAGCCAAGGCTGAATGGTGTCTATATAGCTTATTGATGCATGTTTAGTGCCCCCTGTCGCACCTGCAGACCACCCAGGAATGTGGGTGTGATGGTGTGGTGAAGGGTGTGTGTGTGGGCCACACAGGAGAGAGAGGTGTGAGATCTGCCGACACCACGACTAATAACCAATAAGCTGCCCACGAGTCACACTGTATAAATCAACAGCTGGAGGCACACACTTTAATTACAACATGGTATGATGAGGTATGTGTTGTACTGTAAACTATAGACACTGTTATGTAGATTTGACCAAAAAATATGTATACAGTTAAGAAAGTATTTGCTGCATGCTTTGTCGAACATGTGATATCTTAACCCTAACCCTAACACACGTTCAGTGTTGGACATGGCTAAAGCCCTGTAGGCCTACTGACCTGACCTAAAGGTGAAATGTGCTTTTTATTGTCACATACACATACATGTATAGCACAAACGTCCCTCAAGGGAGCAGTGGGCAGTCGCTGTGCAGCAGCCAGGCACCGACCTCAGGTAGAGGCCAGTGTCTCTGGTCACATGACACAGTCAGGAGAGAGTGAACCTCACATGTTTTTTGGATAGTGGGGGAAATCGGAGCACTCGGAGAAAAGCCACGCAGACTCATGGAGAACATGCAAACATCCACACAGAAAGGCCGGGGTTCGAACCCGGGACCTTCTTGCTTTGAGGCCACAGTGCTATACACTGTAGGCTGTACAGTGATGGGCATAGGCCATGCTATTCAACCCCCCCAGTCTTTATAAAAAGGGCTAGCGTATATTGTCAAATTTCATGTTAAATCTAAATTAGTTGCTTAAACAACAACCAAATGCATTTTATACATTTTAGCTCTCCTCGACTACGGACATTGTTGATGTCTCATGAATGTGATGTATTATTGCAGACCGCACGCCGTACTGTGTCCAAGTCACCTTTCAAATGCAGATATAGCAAATAGAATGATCGGTTAATAAATCAAATACAGTGCCATCTTAAACGATACAATCATCTGAGCAGCGGTTCCCACAGTGGGGTCAGTCACAAGTTGATTTATAATCAATCAATTTTTTAGAATGTAGAATTGTCCAACCACTAATATTTTGGTTTATTTATTTTTATAAAGCAGTTTAGAATTTTCTTCTACCGTATTAGTGTAACACAAATATGATAGGTTGATGTGCTTCTATTTGGGAGATAATAAACAGGATGACATACTGTAGGCTACCATGAACCAAGACGTCTATTTGAACTGTCTGATCAACATAGCAAGATGTTCGCTAAGCTGCTATGACAGGCATCTGTTATATGGGATGAAACATTTGCAGCATTGTATTAACGTGCTGTGCTTGATGTGTAGTTTAAATTAGCTACAAACATCTCTGACTCGGAAATGTTGGAAAATCATAGAAATACTGAAATAAATCGGAATCTT
Organism: Amblyopsis hoosieri; assembly: GCA_027564755.1. Lineage (NCBI taxonomy): Eukaryota > Metazoa > Chordata > Actinopteri > Percopsiformes > Amblyopsidae > Amblyopsis > Amblyopsis hoosieri. Next base: position 13,967 of record JAODUE010009991.1, on the reverse strand, counting down.
TCAGCATCTATGTCGGGCCCACGAATCAGTACCACTATAAGACCGTCAGGGGGTGCTATAGCACCCTCTACACATAAATACAATGTACCCTAATAGCAAATAGCCTATGGAAACGATCCAGTCAGGAATCCTGCCTCCAATGGGTATTTCTGTAGAACTGAAGACTGATCGCAGGATGTTCACGGTCATGCATGCAGACTATATAGTGAAATAAATTGAATATTCTTTATTACTTCTTTTATGGAGTTACATAAAATTACATGCAATCTATTAGACTACATAGCTACGCCTTTCAATTTCACACTGCTGTACATTCCCTCTTAAATTCAGTCTGAGAAATAGCATACATCAGCCAGTTTCTGAAATGCTTTGGAACAGATTCAGGACCAAAAATATATCGACACGACGCGGCAACCAAAAAGCGACGTCGTCTCAATTTCACTGGATGCTTGAGTATTCTCCACATCACTGATTTTGTGAGCATTCAGAATCGGGACAGGATCCATTCGCTGATTTGGTTACCAAAAAAGATCTAGGACGCATAAGGAACAGCATTCTCCTTACTTCTCCATATTTTAGGATTATGAATGAAATAGCAGATGAAAATTCCTAAATAAAAATATGCAGCACGAGGCCTTATATAAAGGTAAAGACGTTATTTATTTGTATATCCATGTATTAATCATTTTAGACGGTTAATCAATTGAAATACATTTGTATAATTGAGAATAGCAACACAGGAACACCTTGATATGCACCCATTAGGTACCATATATGCTATTTAGAGACAGAGGTCAATGAAGTCCAGACAGAAGATCACACTTTTGACAGAAAGGTAAGGGTATTTATTAAGAGACAGACGTGAATGAAGCGGGGCAATAGGAGATACAGACGTCGCTGGTTCGAACCCCGCTGACTCCTCAAAAAGTGTGGAGTCTGAGCAAGACACCACCTAAGCCCAATGCCTTCTGGTGGTCAGATGGTGCTGCCCTCTAGTGGTCAGATGGTGCCTTGCATGGCAGCCATCGCCGTGTGTGTGAATGGGCGAATGTGAGTCAATACTGTACAGCTCTCAAGTGGCCGGAAAGTTGGAAAAGCGCTGTGTAAATGCAGTCCATTTACCATATGCGGTATACGCATAGAACTATATGGGTAGATGAAGCATTTCTGCAGTGTTCATGGAAAAATGCATGGGAAAAAGAATGTTACCACAGAGAATCATTGTTAAAGCATGTGCTTCTGTGTGAAACATTCTTTTGGGCATTGAAGACGTTGTCATTATTATTCGGACCCCCGAGTTTGGACCTTTCTCTTTTCTTAGAGTTATAAAGAGTTTATTTTTATACTTGCACTTGTACAGAAGGGTGGGTGGGGGAGGGGCGAAGGAGTCCAGCGGAAGGGTGTGGAAAGAAAAGAGGGGAAGAGAATGGGGGGGGGGGGCTATATAAAGTAATGGCTGACAGATGTTTTGGTATTAACGGAGGGAAAATCCTTTCCCAGCCGCGGTCATCTATCATGTTCGCCAGAAGTCTGCACCCAGCCCACAGCCAGGCAGGCAGACAGACAGACAGACAGACAGGCAGAGGTGAGTATAGGAGAGAGGAGTCGTGCCAGGAGCATGCACGTCCAACCTGCAGGACAGCATCATTGCTGAGGAAGAGGTCCGATGATCACATGAGCACAATGTCCTGATGGTGGAGGGCAATAAAAACCTACTGCTTTTGTTCTTCCACAATGGTATTGTATAGAACAATGGTATGCAATGTTTGACCCACCATGAGCTATGAACACAAAATATATAGGATGTAATGTGATTTTTTTCTGTGGCTTTTTCGACATGCTATATCTGAAGACGTCAGTCTACTTTAGAAGTTGAAATAACCTTTTCACCTTAGCTGAAAAATGCAGTTGATAATTGATAATTGAGGCTAATTCTCAACATTGACCTGGTTGCAAATATATGTATGCCTGCATTAATGTTGATACTTATGTATACATATATGATACCTGCACAAAAGACATGGACGATACAGTGGGAAAACCTCTTGAGTGCCTGTAATGCAACCCTGTCTATGTATCATAACAATAAATGTCATGTATTTCTTTTGGATTCATTTGAATTCCTATCAAAGCCTTTGTGTTTACAGTTTTCCTTAATCTGCCGCATGTGTAACATTCCACAATGACCACGGCATCAGCAGCTATCATTCCACCATGGAGGCGGGCAGGCAGGACTATAAGCCATGTGATGTTTGGTTACAAACACAACACAACAACTCTCTCAAGGGGGCTCCGGAATGCCCTGAACTGGAAAGTGACAGAAATATCAAGAAGATTTAAAGTACAATTCTATTTAATAAATATGGACAAGCACGATACTTTGTGTAAATATTAAATATAAATAAAGTGCTTTCTGGTTGGACATACATAAAGTGTATTGGTAAGATGTTTTTAATGTATTATAAGTAACACATTAATTAAGTTTGCATACTTTCAAACAGGAATCCAAACAGTCGCAACGGCAGTTCCTTTTGATTTGTTTTGTTTTGCTTAAACCAAACTTCAGGAACCACTTAATGTGAAGCACATTGTGTTATTCAAATAAATACATCATAGGCTAGATTTCAGGGGGGGTGCAGGGGATGTGTTCCCCTCAATAATTAGAACAAGTGTATTTGCCCTCCCCCACTCCCCATAAAAACATGAAAGACGCACTGGGCCCGCCCGACGACATCGGAGTAATAAACCATAAATATTAAGCGCTGATTGAAACGCTTGACAGTGTAACAGTAGCATACTATTCAGTCTGTTATGTCCTATGTTGGATATTTTAATGCACATTCTGCATCTCATGATTTTGACTTGAGAAAGTCTCATTCTCCAGTATAGTATTATAGGTTATGGCCAAAATGTGTAGTAGACTATTATTGTTTTAAGGCAGCTATAGTTTAGCCATCCCAAAACAGACATGTTTTGAATAGGCAGAACGTTTTGAACATGAATATATGAGCTATTGAAGTCCATGGGTTAATATATTAATTCATATTAATACATTCATAATTTACTTCCTTAAAGAGGACAGAGGAGTAGGATATATCATATGTGTGTTGAACAATATGAAATAGGCCTATGCCTAAAGCACTACATATTTTGTATAACCCTTACTGCATTATATTATTCCATATATTTTTAATTGTGCCACCCGCATTTAATGTTTTCCTTTATATAAATGGACATTTCCACCCTATATTGAAGGTACATATATTTCAATAAGAATTCACCAGAATGCAGAAAATGAAGCGTTTGATTCTCAAAATGTTCTGGGGGAGGACCTCCAGACCCTCGGCTTTATATGCCCCCCAATGTTCAAACGAAATCTATTGACATGAAGTATATAATTAAATTATATTATTATAGTTATAGAAAACATTGTTGTATAACACATATTAATATGGACGCACAGACTCAGGTGTGTCCCGTGAGAAATTCATGTTTGATTAGGCGACGCAGGGATTTTGTGTAACGGATTTTACCTCACCTTTACCAACACATGTATTAAGACATAAAGAAAATAATGAAATACAAAAACAGGCAGATCTATGTTTACATCACATCACATCCATGTCTTTTGAGTTTTTTTAACGTTTTCTCCAAATACTTTTCAAATATGCTTTTGAACCACACGTGCATTAGTCAAGATAACAGCAAGACGCTCCCTTCTTAACAAATGCATAGTTTGGATCAAATGCTTATACTCCAACTATCAGGCCTATATATTGTTTAATATAATCTATTAGGTGGAGCGCTAATTAACTGCATTGAAATGCGTTTAAAGTATATGCTGGAGAAATAAACATGTTGTCCCGTTAATCGATATGTCCCTTGCCTGTCAATTTTGGTCAATAAGATTTAAGGGCTAGATGCGCACTGCTGACTAATGGAGTCCTTATGTTTATATATGAGTAGTCCACTGAACATCATTAATATTAATTGAGCCATCAGCATTACATACAGGTATTGCCTTAAATGTGCGTGTGTGCGTGTGCGTGTGCGTGTGTGCGTGTGCGTGTGTGCGTGCGTGCGAGAAGAGAGCATGGGTTATTCTGGGGTCATCTCTCTCGGACGCCAACACAAATGATCTCTGCTCCGGTCCGCCACCGACTCATTGCCCGGGGCCAAAGTCAGGCGCGGTAAATCTCGCGTGCCTTCTCAGTCCTAAAAAGACGCCCCCCCCCCATCTCCAACACCATCACCATCATCAACATTCCGATAGGGCGTGAGATAACGGTTATCTGGAGGCAGGCGGAGACGCTAGGTCCCATTGTCAGTTTTGACACCTCAAACTATGCGGCGTCGAGACACGATGACGTCATAAACGAATACTTGAGACGACATGTCAAATTTAGAGAAGAAAAAAAAAATGACATGTCAAATTTAGCCACTATTAAAGGGAGGACAGCATAACAACATTTAGGTCTACACACAATTCTGAATTATGAATATACTATTCATAATTTAGTATAGACAGGTTTTTCCAACAATTTGACTCTGTCTATTAAAGTTAAAGGCTATTTGTTATTTAGCAAACTAGACAGAAACTGGAAATAATATCCCTATGCTACAGTAGGCTTACTATTTTATGTTAGTATTTGTATGATGTAGGATTGCATGCAACATGCATTTAAAAAAAGACTATGAAGAATAAATAGACAGTTGATAGTTTGGACGGTAAATATACTATTTGAACTGTTATCGCTAAAATAAATAAAAACATAATAACAATAAATCCATAATAGAACAGGCAATATAAGACCGATATAAGGCAATCACCAGGCTACTGAAAGGTTATGAACCAAATAGATTGATATAACATTTAGGCATGTTAGTGATAAAAAGTGGTTATCAAGCTTTCCTTCAAAGGGAAGTGTTGCCCTCCCAATCATAATATAAGACCCATTTGATTGTATAGGTTTGAGTGAAACTAGTCTGTGCATATCATCACACAAGCATCCGATATCTGATATCAACCACGTCTCAAGAGCAAACATTCCTCCTATGACTCCGCTATGTCTAGAACTTCCTGGTTTGGAGCGATAGAGCTGAACCGTCAAACTGAAATGCCAAAGATGTGCACTGTGCGTGCGAGCTATTCCTGTCCATTACGTGTCTCTCAACATGGGGTTCGGATCCCCCAAGGGCAACTAGATGAGTTCAAGTTTTTGAAATTGTAATCTTAGCCTGAGTCTTATAAAGAGAATGCAATGCATGTATACTTTTTTTTTTCATTTACTTTAATGTCCGTTTAGGCCTTTATATTGGCCTATCTAGGCAAGTGTTCCGTGTATGATTGTCTACATTTAAGCCAGTGCTTTATTATGAAGCTGGTGGGTCAGCGAGTGGTTCGAGCTGCCTCAAATGTCCAGTCTGCACAAAACACACAATTTGACTGCAATCAATACTGGAAATATATTCTGTCCCGCGGAACAAAGTTGTGGCAAAATGTAGCATATGGTCATAAATAGACTAGGCCTGTCGCATTATTGTAATTGTAGGCCTATACATGTTAAATAAAAAGTGATTCCTGGAAGTAGATGAAAAGGGGTTCCTGGAAGTAGGCCTATCATAGAGCAAGGAAGCTTATTTGCAATGTCAGTCGTCCAACTTTCAGGCCTATGACGTTGGCGAACAAACAGAACGACTAACATAGACAACCGAATTAATAAATATTGCCTGGCCCATTGTCCATGGGAAGAATATATTTTCATTTTAAGTGCGTATTCAGTTTTCACCCTTTATCTGAACCTAACGAGCTATAGGCCTATACGCATATACCGGTATAGCAGCCGACATCAGCGCCAATAGGCTACAATATAACCTTTTCGTCATTAAACTCATAACGTCACCAAACACCATTACATTGTTGTTATTATTTGGAATATATAAGATATCCAATATCCTAAATTAGACATAATGATTGGGCATGTAGGCTGTATACCTACTATACTATTATTTCTCTCACACACACACACACACGCACACACACACACACACACACACACACACACACAATATAAGATAATATGATGTGAATTAACATATTGCAAACTGTATATTCTGTTCAATAGCCTGCATGCTGGTCTTAACAGTGACTCTCTTTTAATTGCACGTCGTGAGAAAAGTAGTTTATGTTTATAGGCCAAATCCTATAGCCTATCTAGCTACACGATTTGTATTATATAGAAATTATATTATTAATTAGCCTATTTTACCATTATAATTCACAAAATTTAAATTCAGTTTAATATACTTAAGTTTATTGAATTAATGACATTGTTTACATCCAACATAAAAATAAATGCCTAATTAGCCAAATCCTGCTAAGCCACTCGCCACTTAAGTGGAATTCGGTGAAAGACGCATGACGTCACACAACCAAATACCAAATAGGCCTACCGCACGCCACAACAACAACACCAACAACAACATAAACAACAACAACAACAACAACAGGATCAACACTTCTAATGACAACGAGGATTCTAATGACACATTGACTGCCGTGAATTCACTGAAATGTACACAGCGAATGTTTAGCCTATCTTTCGTTTATGCTCGTCTCCCGCCCCATAAACAGCAAAACATATAGGCCTAGCCATAGGGCCAACAGGCCTATGGTTACCCACCCTTAAGTAGATGTCGGTGACGGTATTTCAAACATACATTTAAACCTAGTGTCTAGTGCAAATATCCGTTCGTTTTCAGGGGGTATAAAAACTTCACATACACCTGTGGTTTTATAAATGGCCAGTTCTTCTGCCTTATATTCACCGATAATACTTAGGCCTTATCATAAACGTCAGCGTCCAGCGTCCTTCTCGAGATAGCGGAATGGCTTCTTGTTTCCTCCATACGGCTTCATACACTGGGGCAAGATTGCACATAAATATTCCTTTAAATAAAGGGATCTGTAGATGCCACGTTTCACATGACCTCTGTGTGTGTGTGTGTGTGTGTGTGTGTGTGTGTGTGTGTAGGCTATTAGCCTATGAGACCGTGCCACCAGCGTTGGAATAAATAGGTCCTACTTCAATGATTGTCCAGTTGCTGATAGTCAATACGTCTATATAGCCTATACTGAATGCACTGATCTGCGACCTGGAGAAACGCAGGTGGACAGAAACGGAGGGGGCGCTATTGTTTGAGCTCCAGAGCCCAGACATGTTGAGGCCATCCTGTTCGTCCTTTGGTCTTCTTGTCGCTGGCTGATGACGACGATGTGGTCTTCTGGACCTCAGCCTGGTGGTGCACAGCGTGATATCAAATATGTTAGATTTCATTTGAATGAGCTCCAAATATTTTGTTCAAGAAAATTAAAACGATGCGTTGCCTTCATTAGGATGCAACAGCAAGCAGTGAACGAATAAAATAAATTAATTAAAAAATAAATTAATAAATAAATAAAAAACAATTATACGTGTACGGCAGGATTTTGACACAGCTTATATTTGAAATTATTTTAATTAAAATATAGGCTGTTCAATAGCCTGCTATATATTATAAGCATATAACAAGCAGTAGACCTAACAAAAATATGCACACTAATATATATCTCACAATAAAGTATAGCATAGTATATATGACATCCTATTCAAATTTACAAAGGCTAGGTAACATGTCTAAGGCCATATAAATATTACATCTATGTGGCAGACATTGTTGTTATGTTGATAATGCCTATTTCACTAAGGCGATACATTCTAGAGAAAATCAATGGAAAATATAGTGCAGAAATACTGACTTGATGTCAATATTGACCAGGTTAAACCACCAATAATTTAGATAATAAATAATATCCTCGAATCAGACATTAAGTAGGCCTATTGTAATTCAATGTAATTAAAAGTGAGGTAGTAACACGATTATCAGGAATGTAGAAATGAACATGATACATTTAACCGGTATGACGCATGAGCTGTGGCCATACACGTAAACTAAAATATATCTAACCATTGGAAAAGTATGCATTATTGTAGATAAATTAACGGCATATTATTGAATCAGCACACTCGAGACATGATTCTCGATAAAAATTTTACTTTAAAGACGGCATAAAATATAAATATAAACATGCATTGCCTAACTGCAGTGATTAGTCATATATGTCTATAATCTATCGTGCCATGCATGTTAATTTATTGTTAATGTTATAGGCTATGTACATTATTCGTCCATACCAATTGTGTGTGTGTGTGTGTGTGTGTGTGTGTGTGTGTGTGTGTGGGCGCGCGGGTGCAGGCAAACGTATAATAAATCAGGGTTTTGATGTTGTCTAAATATGTAGCCTAAAACTGTCACAGTTTACATTTTCGGGACATGTGAGGTCTCTACAGGACACTGATTTAAGATAGGCTATAAGTAGGCTGTATGTGTTGCCTTTTCAAACAATAATTATACGAATTCACTCAGTAGCTATTTGCACATTCAACCTGAATGAGTTGATGATCTGCAGTTAAACTTGGTGCGCGTCAAAGTCTGTTCATATTGACTTCCTTATTGACAGGCAGCCTAACCCTGCTATTTACAATCATATAGCCTATATAGACGCATAAAGGCTCTTCAATTATCAATGCAATTTTAAGGTTTAACGGTCAAGATAAATTGGCTATTTTATCTGACATCAACGCTCAACTCTGACGCATGGATTTTCAATATCTTATAACTTTGCACAATAATTGATAACAACATAGGTTACCGTATCGCTAATGTAGCCCATGCAGAGCCCTTAAAATAGCACGTTATGATGTTAGAAAATACCATAACAACTCATGTCGTTGGGAAACTGGGACTTTCACATAAAATCAAACTAGGAAATGCAATCGAAAGATCACATTTTATACAGATTTTGAATATGCCAATGTTGTTAATCTTAAAAACGTTGCGTTAACCAATGGCAAATGTTGCGAATATGTATGTATGCATGAGTAACATCCTAATATTTGTCAGTGGTACAAAATGTTAAAACACAGACATAAATTAAGGGGTTAACAGCCATATAACCCTGGAGTGCATTCAATGTTTACATATTTGGAATGTTGACTGGAATGCTAACAAATTCTGATGTGGAATATGATTTATGCAATGAATTCTTAAATCAAAAGGCCTACTGGGGTTTGATATTCTTTGATCAGTTTATCTCGACATGGTCGTCATATAGGCCTGTCTCAGACAGAACATAAATATAAGTCGAAAAAAATATAGGCTACTAGATTTCCACACAATATGCAGTATACCTTAAGGACGAAAATTGACACGTGCATATGCAAATTATTTGTTCATTTTTTGGCTAAAACTTAGCAGGGAGATGGATATATCAGATTTAAAAGACTTGCATAAGAGAATACGGAGTCATCGTATATCGTAATAGAAACACTACTGTCATAATATGCCATGAAGACATGCGTAAGGACATATAGGATACTTGTAAACTATTGTTAAGCCTATACAGTATGCTATAACTGACACCAGGGACTTAACGTGGACAAATATCCCTATCATAATATATCAAAGGTAGGCCTATCATGTAGTAAATATTGCTACCGCTGAGAAATATGGTGCCTATATAGCTCGAGGGCCTGCTCCTAACGGTGACTGCTCTTTCTGAAAAACAGCTATCAGATCTCCAGGAGGTTTGAGATTATTATTTCTCACATATTTGTCGTAAATCAGTGTGAATGATAGCATACTATTATGTTAATTTGTTATGGACGTTTATCATAAAATTGAATGACGTAAATCTAAGTTCAAATAACACATATTAGCCTCTGTGTTTTTAGTTATATGCTTTTTTTATAGTAAGTTATATTCACTTTAGTCATATTACAAATAAATACATATTTAGGATAGTCTTACATTATACATTATACATTTAATAATGTCTGAATGTATAATGCGCCGTTATTATTGAAGATATAATAGTAATGTTTCTGCTTTCATCGTTTTATTTGTATTTTTTTCTTGTCATATATCAATTTCTATAGGCCTATCTTGTGCGTCCATAAATCAGTTTATACTTATTTTATATATCCTGCTATCTATGAAACCTACTTTGTAGTTTGTTTCTTCTATAGGCTAACAGAATAGTTTAAATGTTGAAACCTCTCATCTTCTTGGTTTGAATCAACGTTTTTTTTAGATCTGTCTTGATAATTAATGTGTTACATCTTCACATGTTATTCTAATAATATGCTATCGGGATCTTTATTTCACTTCACTTTCACATAAACTCACTTCTCTTTTCCTACGATCTTCCTTTCCTTCTGCCTTCTTAAAGTCTGCTTTAAAGGCTTCTGCATCTCCGTGCTGTCCATCTTTGTCCAAAATGTCCATCAGGTAGGCTATATAGCTGGTGGCCAGCCGTAACGTTTTTATTTTAGACAATTTCGTGTCCGCCGGTACGTTCGGTATACATTCCCTTAGCTCAGCGAAGGCAGAGTTTATGCTTTGAGTTCGACGTCTCTCCTTACGGTTGGCCGTGGGTCTCCGTTTCACGGTGCGGGGGTGTGAGTGATGGTGCATGCCTACCGGGTTCCCGTTCACGGTCATGCCAGCCGGGACCATCCCGGGCCCGAAGTGGTGATGGTGCGGGTCCAATCCAGGCGCGGAACCGGTGTTCCCATGGTACTCTGGGCTGTAGCCGGTGGCGAGCCCATATTCTGTCGGGGACATATCCGCGTGGCTGATCAACCAACCCGTGAAGTAAGGAGGCCCCCCGGTTTCCTCGTGACACCGACCCGCTGCAGCATGGAAGGAGTAGTGGGCGTCGTGGTGGTGCATTACCGGGTGATGTGGAAAACCGGACACAAGGCTCATGGTGGCTATAACCTAACACATGCGTGCACACACACATAGGCTACCGCACACACACACGCACACGCACGCACGCACACAAGACACACGCGCGCGTGCACAGTGGCTTAACGGCAGTAGCGGTCAAAAGTAGGAGTTTGCGTTGAGTCTCCCCATCCGCGACAGTGAGGCCTATATACGCTCGTACCGAAATGGTCGACAATGAACCGCCAAGTTATATGCTGATTTAACCATGCGAGCCTATATATCTTTCTCAAACCGTCCTGTCGACCTATTTAAAGAACTCTCACGCACCCGAGACATTGCTTTTTGTATTTATCCACGTTAAGGCGTCCGGGAGAAAGAGTGTCAATGGAAGTAATAGTCTTCTCCTTCGTAGCTGTCTTGCTTTCACGTAGTTACATCCAACTCACAACAAGACTCTCTCCTCTCTCTTCCCGTCAGGAAAATACCAGTCTCTCTCTCTCTCTCTCTCTCACACACACACACGCGCGCGCGCGCGCGCGATTGGGAAAGCGTATAGTTGCAAAGACAAAAATGAAGGCAAGCAAAAGCCCGTCAAAAGTTATACCGTCTGACTGTTTGCTTCACAGCCACCAGGTTCAGAGAGGGGCAGAGGAATACAGGGGAACTTCACTAGCCATCTACAGCTTCACTGTCTGAGCTGCGTCATAATATGACGTCACATTCACTACCGGGGCGGGGTCGCCGACGTCACGGCGTCCAACAGCCACTAAGGGAAAGCCTTCGAGATTGAATAGACTCGCCAAAACCCACTCGATTCTATTTGCTTGTCCCATAACGTCAGTCGGCTGTCTGAGGGTATAGGCCCATTTTGGTTGCCCCTCGGTCCTGCACGCACGCTCTCTCACAAATATCATATCCTTCTGATCAGTGGATTATGAGATAGACCAAGCATGCACTAAATCCAAACTCCTGAAGTCATGAGATATCTATCTATCTGTCTGTCTGACTGTCTGTCTGTCTATCTATCTGTCTGTCTGTCTGTCTGACTGTCTATCTATCTATCTATCTATCTATCTATCTGTCTGTCTGTCTGTCTGTCTGTCTGTCTGTCTGTCTGTCTGACTGTCTATCTATCTATCTATCTGTCTGTATGTCTGTCTGTCTGTCTATCTGTCTGTCTGTCTGTCTGACGTTATACATTTTTTACACCTTATTCACGTCCTATATCACTTTTACTGCATGAGGCAATTATTTCTGTTGCATTATAGGTTATGTCTGTGTATTAGCTCTAAAGCATCTTCTGAGCCTTACAATAGTAAACAGTCCAATCCAAGACCATGCAAACATTAGTCTGGTGGTCTCACTGCAATACATGTTTATATTATTCAAATTAACTGGCAAACATTTTTTTATATAGACATATAGGGTCTAAATATATTTGACATCGTGGACTAAACGCCATATCGAATTGCTTGGCCTACAGAACGCCGAGCACGTGACAACATAATATAATTTGCCCAAATTATTAGCGCACAACGGCTTAACAAACAAACAATAAATACATAGACAAAAGCCACATTGTAAATAATTGCAATAAAATGCGTTGTCTAATATGGCAAATTTATAACAATAGGCTACACCTTCCTTAATTAACTCAAGTCTCTAAATGTCAATGTATTATTCTCGATTGTTAATTTTCAGTTAAGGCCATTAAATTGAGCGTCATCTTTCACATGTAGACCATAGACGTTTGTTCTGACTATCTAAAATCAAGCATGGATGATATATGACTCACAACTGAATTGAACATTTTTTATCATACCTGAATTGAATATTTCTTATTTTTGGAGATTACATTTAGAGCCTTCAAAATCGTACAAATAACGAGACTCGCAAAACTCACTTGCTGAATGTATGCCAACAAAAATAGAAGGCTATATGTTTTTAATGAATTGCAGGACGTAATATGAGTTATAGCTATAAGCATGCGGACATGTCCTGACTATGCCTATAAATATTCCAGTTGCAACATCCAACATTCCAACATCATGTTTCTTTTTTCAGAATGAGGACATATTCCAGTATTATTCTGAATATTTCAAATAATATATTATATTATATAGATTGTTTGCATATTCTGAATAACATACATAATAATGACAATAACACTCATGCAACTCATTATTATTAGAATTAGGCCTAAATACAATTCGATATGCCTATTTTTAATTCCGTTAAATTATTTAAATATGTATTTCTTCATTTTATGTTATTAAAATGTATCGTATACAAAATTAGACTGGGTTGCTCGTTCTAAAGATGTGTATGTACAAGCACATGCACACACAGAGATAGAGAGAGAGAGAGAGAGAGAGAGAGAGAGAGAGAGAGATCTGGCGGCTGTCGCACCTGACAGTCCAGACCAACCGAACCAACACGTTCCCGAACAGTGTGTCCTGTTGGCCAGACACACACACGCACACGCATACGGACATATAATATATATATATATATATATTGTTATATTTTTATCCAGAAATGTTGCAGCAGAAAATTAATCAAACAAAAGAGCTTCCTTGTGTTGTCACACTAAATATATCATCAGCTGGATGCTGATTGGCCAGTTAGTTATAATCTCGCATGTGCCATTATTTGCCTGCAAACAGGCAGACCAAGTATCGTTACTTACTGCTTTAGGCTACAGCAAATTAACGGTATAACACAAATTGGTAATTAAACCTCTGCGCTAGCGTCCTGTTAAGGCTTGTGAGAAGAACCAATGCAGCATCTACTACCTGATACCGACTTGCTTTACGGGGCCGTATCAGACGCTCAGCAGGAGTCGCTTATGTGACGAAATGATGAACGTAAGAGGCTGGCCTGTACATGGCCTTTAGGCCTGACCGTATGTGGCACCCTGGGTGGCAGGTTGGCACTGTGAACTGTGTGTTTCGGGGCACCATCTGTTTCTAATTGGAATTGCATTATGGCGAAGTCTTACTGTTTGGTTGGTCCAAATTTAGCCAGATTGTGTCATAATCGCATATCTTGCGGGATGGTTATTGTGCGTGTGCGTGCGTGTGTGTGTGCGTGCGTGTGTGTGTGTGTGTGTGTCTGCGTGTAGGTTCGGCTGC
>JAODUE010009981.1:0-23473 GCA_027564755.1 Amblyopsis hoosieri | reverse complement strand
TGATGAATGCTGCTGTACAGTAGTACATGCTTGCAAAGAGACACCAACAACATGCAGGGCTGTGGGTCCCCAGGACCCGGGCTGGTGAATGCTGCTGTACAGTAGCACATGCTTGCAAAGAGACATCTACAACATGTACAGTAGGCCAGTGGGTCCCCAGGACCCGGGCTGGTGAATGCTGCTGTACAGTAGTAGTACATGCTTGCCCTGAATGTCCAATCTGCCCACTGGGTGGCACTGCTGTCCCATCGAACAAATGTGTGCCATATACAGTAGAGTGGCTCTTGTGAGTCCTTCAGTCATTCTTTGTGCAGACTGACTGAACATTTGAAGATTGACACATAATCAACTTCTACTATATGTGCAGCACTGTATGTCGATTTACCTGGAGTTGTATTTCTGGGCGTAGGGGTAAACTACTGTATTAAGTATTTTTGTGTACAGAAAGGTTCTAAGATGCCTACATTGGTTTGAGCAAAAAAAAAAAAGCATACTTACTATATATAGCTTAATTATTAGTGAGATAATTTAGAAAAGGAATGTGCAATTTTACAAAACCAGGTAATGCTAACATAAAAGCTTTTTTTTCCCCCCACAATATATCCCAGAGAGGTGACATGAACATCTAATCGTATGCGTGTCATTCTCTACCTCAGACATGACTTATGATGACCATAGTTTCTAATAAAATATTTTCGATGAAGCAGGCAAAACAATAATCCAGACATTGTACACCATCGCACTACCACAGTGTTCTGTAGCCTCATAGCACACAGGTCTTGTGTGATCCACTTACAAACATTTGACTGCATTCAAGATATTAATGTGAGCGCAGAATCAATAAAAAAAAAAAAAAAAAGCGAAGAATACAATCTGAATTGTTCAAGTGAAATGTCACTAATTGCGGCTGTTCACTGTTGTATTTAGATAATACGATGATAGCATGCAAGGAGCAATCGTTTGAGGTTTCTATTTAAACTGAGGCCTCTATAAAGGAAAACAAAGAAACAAATGTTTGGGCATGTGCAGACCCAGGACCAAAACCACAAGCAAATCACTTTTATTACTCATCAAATTCTGAGGAGTTAAATTTAGATTTTCAAAATTTTCACAAACATTTGCTCTGACTATATAACAAATGGCATAATGTACATGTATACTATAATGCCAATTGTTAATATGTTCCACACATAGAAGCATGCCTTGATCCTTCACAGTGTGGGCTAATTCAATAGAAAACAGTGGCAAGTATTAGACAATGTATTGTGCCACAATTAAGTTCAAAACAATGAAGAGAACTCAGCACATTTTAGCAAGTCACTAAAGCTTCTCAGAACCATTGTTGTCATCAAAGAAAAAGAAACACAATTTATTTATACTTACAATGGTTACATGGAAATACACAGATATGTACTTACAAAAGGGTCTGAAAGAACATAATTTCACAATTATTTTAAAATGAGACAGACTTCTAGTATGTAACATTTGTACCAGTGATTTTCTAGCATTATTCTGTTTTCAGATAAAAAGATAGCTTAATCCATCAAAAAAACATCTTACGTTGATAATTTTTCCAACTTTTCTTTTAAAAGATTATGTACACTTTGTCACAAAACATGATTTGTTTTTCCAATTAACCTTCTCCCTTCAAACACCAAGGCAGTCAGAGCAATCGCCCAGAAAATGGGCTCTGTGATGATAAAGCAGAGCGGAATCAACTTGTGGTGAGAAAAATGTATGCGCCGATCACAACAAATAGTAAATTGCTCAGTACATAAACGTGCCTTCCCTCATTTAGTAGAGCGGGCGGGCCCATTAACATTGGTGAGGCACAGTGAGGCACTGCAATCGTCTCTACGACTAACGCCACGACTAACACATTCATAGCACCTGACTTGAGATCTTCAAAGCAGTTGTACAGCACATTCATGAAGACTGGATCATGCCATATCTGCTGTCATGCGGGGGCGTGCTTGCGTCTACTCTGACAACATAAAGGCGAGATGTGTTGATTTCTCAGGCAAAGAATCAAAAATAACAGTCGCCTTGACAACTGCTGGTTCAAACCACTGTAGATACACACAATCAGACGACGTATGAATGATTGTAATATTCAACACCTCTCCAAAGATCATATTAAGGCATTATGAATGTGTTATTAACCGTACCTTCAAAGGTACACTCCTTGATTGACAGGACCCCACGTTACAGTCCCCCCCCCCCGCCCGGCTGATGTTTGCAAACACAGCTGTAGGCGTCCATAGGCGTGGGCGTGGGGCTCATAGCCTTTCAGCGACAGCGCTTGTGCAACGCTGGCTCCAACCACACGTGCACCGCACCTCGGGGAGCATCTGTCCCTTTCATCAAGGACTGTGCCTTTAAAGAGAAGCGGTCGCCGCCGGGCGTTTTCTGCATCATCCAAAAGCGCGTCACTGGTGTCCAGTGACGCAAAATAGACACTCCAGCCAAGAGAAAAAAGAAAAACATGACATTCCAGGTCTATGCAACATTATAAATCGATAGCTTGTCTCTCTCTCTCTCTCTTTTCTGTGTGTGTGTGTGTGTGTGTTGACGTCACCGCCCAAATCCCCTCCCCCGACCCCGCGTGTGTGTCGGCACAAGGGGTCGGGGGGCCCAACGGCGAAGCGAGGTCGCCTGGCGCCACCCCTCCCTCCCCCCACCCCCATCCACCCTCCCCACCCCACACTCCCCGAGCGACAACCAGTCTATGCGAGCCACAGTGCCGCGGCTGCTGCCAGCGCCACCGATGCCACGCTGCACGCCATGGAGGGGCAGCCCAGGGTGGCTGAGGGGGGTGCGTTCACCCGCGAGACAAGCACGCACACACACACACACACACACACACACACACACAACACGGGGCACCCCAGGTCAGGGGGGGGGGGGGGGAGTGATGTTCGGAGCAGGAAAATTTATTCACAAACAAATACATGTATTACAAAAGGTGAGCAGACGAGATGCCGAGAGCCAAATTTAGTCACAAACGTGCGGAGAGGAAAAGTGGCGTGGATGAGAGTGCCATGGTCCCAAGAGGCGCCCCAGAACATCACACATGGTCACAGGGAGGGAGAGGGGGGGGAGAAGGAGGGAAGGAGAGAGAGAGATAGAAAAACAGGTCAGAATACGGAAACACCGAGCCTGAAAGGTCATCAGAGTTAGGGGGCGCAGACGGCGGTAATACAGCAGTGACACATGGAGCATGATGGGGGCGGGGTCTGGGGGGGGGGGGTCACGAAGAGTAGGACAGAGACACACCACGGTAGACCCCCACATCTCCTGGGCACATGCAGGGGCACAGATGCTAATGTTTCAGCTACGTGAGGAGAGACACCAACCACACCTGGGTAGAGGGGCACATCTACGATAGGCAGGTACATTTTCTCTCGCCATGGCAGGGATAGTCGGCCATGCAAAAGGAAAACACACACGCAGTCCAATACGCAAGTGCTCATAAAGGTAGATGGATGCATGGATGGATGGATGGATGCATGGATGGATGGATGGATGGATGGAAGACATCATGTAATCCTCACTGCAAAAGTTATATGCTGGTTTGTAGTTTTACTCCAGTATTAACCTTTAGCTGGGGAGATCTGGATTGGTCAGTTGTAGGGCTTATATAGCCTTTAGGAAAACATCTATAAGCACCCCATAGAGCATGTGCTAAAAAGCATTACTGTACATAGAGTTTTTAATGTTTAGTGCTTAGAGAGGTTTTATTGAAGGTTTAATGAAGCCATACAAGTGAGCTATTGTATCTATGTCATGGACATTAGCCTTGTTTAATATGACTCCATTCACAAGAACACAGACATTAACCTGGTATAGGAGTCTGCAACATGCACAAATGGTTCTGCTGTCCCTAAATGTAATGAGCCAAATATATAGCCTCCTTCTTTTATCCAACAGATTTACATTAAGAGCTACATCGACGAGTATTAAATAAACTATATTTAACAAGTGAAATACCACAGAACACCTTAAAGACATACACATCAGCTGTTTTGTGGCATTTCATATTTTCAAGATGCATTCATAAAAATAAAAAAAAAGAGAAATACAAAACTGAAACACTAGATCATCCTCGTATTCTAAGAATGCATCTACCGGTATATGCTATTCTCAAATGTTTAGTGCTTCAACAGCCACCGTTTGAACCTACTGCTCATTAAAGGTGTAGAAAGAAATTTTAAGATAATCCTCTTTTTGTAAAATTCAAATATATCCTCGCGGTCCACATAGAGCTTACCACTCTATGCGGATGCTAAAAAAAAGGAAAACTGTACTGGCTCAATAAATACAAATACAAACAAAGTGGTGCAGACCGCACACAGAAACAAGACTGCATCCTATCCTTGTCAATGTGTTTCCAATGTGTGGGGGGCGGAGCTTCTGAGGGAGCAGCCTATGGCATTGAAGGGAGAAGTGGTTTTGTTTTGATCGAGTTTAAATTTCAACAAGCTTTCCCCCGAATTACTTACTACACCTTTAATGTAGAGTAATAGAAGAAACAAACAAATGAAAAGGATGATTGGAACGAAGTCCGCGTGGACTTGCTTTGTTGGTAGATATCCAAACCTCCTCCTGCTATATCACTTACGTACCCAGTAAGTATGAATAAAGTGCCACCATGCATGTCTTGCAGAGCTGCATCCCCACCAACCCAAACCATATTCAGGTCAGGAATTACAGCCACGATACAGTACAGTACCTACACATATGCTGTGATCCAGACTACTTGGAAGTCAAGTCTTTCCTACTTCCTAGAAAATTAAAGATAGAACGCCACTCAAAGTTTGTAAACTCGGGGCAAATCCATCTACCCTGACTTCATGGCTTGACAACAATGGCGGTATCCATGGAGGTGCATACTGTAAACGGTACCAACAACTAAAAGTATATTTGCCTGTATTAAATTAAGAGAATATCTTTAGTCAAACCTGTACCTTGGTGTCAAAATGGCCTACAGTATGTCGCCAATGTTATAAGGTAGCTGGTTACAGTCATCCATGCTTTTTGTTTACGTTTAGCATCGTGCACCTGGAACGCTTTGAGGGAAAAATCCGACCATCGACTTGTCTGGACCGCAGCGTTATACTAAGTAGAACTGGCTTAAGAAGACACACAAAGGGTGAAGGCCAGAATATAACCAAATAAAGATGGAAATGTTGAGCATGTGAAGATGAGAAGAAAGAGAAACAAATATTATAGCAGCAATGAGGTCCAAATGAAAGAGAGAAAGAAAATGAGAAATTGTGAAACAGTGTGAGGATAAAAGAATAATGGAATTCAGAGAGAAATGGATAAAGAAAAGCAGTGGAGATACAAAGCTTTAAAAAGATATTTAAAACTCGTAAGATACTGTGGGGAGGCAGCCCAACTTGGTGTTAACTTTCCACTCCACACAGCAACAAAGCAAAGGTTGACCGTGACCACTGAAACATATACTGTGTCATTTTTTATCAAAACATAGCCTACCTACAAAAGACGATAAAGATAGTAAATCAGTCACTGAAGACTGCTACAACTGTCTTTAGTGACTGAATGGTTTGGTATTATATTTCATTCAAGTAGAAATTTGAGCATTAACAATACAGTATAAATATACTGTATTCATCCATCATTAAATAAATGTTGTACATTTGAGTCATTTTCAGCTTGGCTCCAAACTGTCATGTCCACCGTCACTGGGAAATTGAAGAAATACATTCCAGCACTATAGCTAAGAATGCTAATATGATTAGCTGTTGAGTTACTGCACAATATTTGTTTCTCTTTGGGAAACAACTAAATCTGATCTGAACTGAACTGAGCTGGTTCACGGCGCTGACATTGCTGTGTTGTCGCTAGTGTGGGTGTGTGTGTGTGAATGGCGCAGGGTAACGCTAGCCTCGCAAGACCACCCTGATCTCATGAGCATCAGCCTGGAACCCCAAGAAGCGTTTGTCGCCCAATTAGAACACACCCGTCCAATCAACGGCCCAAGACGACGACATCAGCGTACGTCGTACATTTTCCTTTTCTGTGACTAAATTCTGATTGGATGAGCTGGTATAAAGTCCAACCGTATGTAAGAATGTTTGACTGAAAAGTATTTAGCACCGCCTTTTTGCCACAAATGTGTTTGAACGAGTTCAAGACTGAAACTCGGGCGGTGAAGCAAAACAGCTCTGGAAAGATCAGGCCGGCGGTTTCACGAAGCTAGGTATTGCAGGGTTAGGGAGTAACTGATTACATGTAATTACAACATAGCTGATTACAAAATAAATGTAACTGCAATCCATTACATTTACCAAGTAAAATATTGTAATCAGATTACAGGTATTTTTGAAAAATGTTACAGGAGTAGATTCAAATTTATAAGGGATGTTTGCAGAAGAAAAATGCAATGCAATCAGTCATTAACTGAAAAATAGTCCTTTTGATCTGCGCCCCAAAGATTTGGTGCGCCAACGCAGTAAATTGTATTGGAAGGCGTTTATTTATACCGTTTTTGTTTTTTTGTTTTTGTTCAAGTAATCCAAAGTAACGGAAAATAATCAGAGTATGTTGCTAAATTTAGGTACTCCAAAATTGACAGATACTGAATATAATTTTACTCTGGTAACTAGTAACTGTAATAGATTACATTTAAAAAGTAACCCAACCCTGGTTACTATAGGGTAGGAGCAGGATAGTCACGGGGAGGGGGAGGGGGAGGGGGTTACCTGGGACGGTGGTGGGTTCCGAAGCCGTCTTGACGGAGACCACGGCGGGTTTGGACTTGCCCCGCTGGTTCTCGGCCACCACGTACACCTCGTAGTCGGTGTCCCACTCCAGCCCGTTGAGGATCACGTGCTCGCTGCTGTGGGGCACGCGGATCTCGGGCTTCCAGTCGGAGACGTTCTTCTGAAACAGGGCAGGGCGACCGGGGGGAGTGAGATGTCCTCTACCGATAGCACGCTTCATCGGTTTATACTTTACGTACTATAGCAACCTTTCAAAACATGGTTACAAAGTGCTGTACAGAACCACTTTCAAATACTTACTGCACACAGTCAAACATAATTACTGTACAGTTTAATAAGATAAACCAACAATTACACAATAAAACAACATAAAGAATAAAGAATAGACATCAAAACCAGACACAATAAATGTTTATAGTTTATAGATTTAAAAGAGGAAATGGAGTTTGCTGACCTAAGTTCCTCAGGTAAGTCATCAGAGGGGCTTTAACAGAAAATTCCCTGTCACCTTTTGTAGTTATATTAGGCGGGCTGCCTCTACAGGTGACACACGTACGTATATTGTCATCTGCTCACAGAACACTAAGTGCGCCGTTAAATGGCATATCACTTGTGTCACTTTAACATCACTGATACAACTGTGTCCATTTCTGGATGTTGATCTATAGAGAATGAAGACGTGCAACCTCTGGGCTTGCTGTCAAAGCCATCAAGCTCAACAAATGAGTTGAGGAAATATGGCTGTGTTTTGCCATTTTGCACCAATGGGAATAGTTATTTGGCTATCATCCTTAGCTAAAACGGACAGCCTGACGGACACAGCTGACACCGCTGTGAGAGGTTACACTATTGTTACGTGGTTGCTATGGCACTGCTGTCTGTCCCATCCAAATGCCACAATTACTGAGCCAATGGACACACACTTTAAAGGTGTAGCAAGCGATTCTAATCCAATACACTTTTAGTCAAAGAGAACTTCTGTGTGCGCGGCTGGGAAAACGATGTTCTGGTGTTGCTACACAGCCCTGACTCTTTAAATGGAAACGCAGACAAAGTGGTGCAGACCGCACCACACAACACTATCCCAGCCTCGGCAATGTGCGTTAACAGGTGTGCGTGGATAAGGTAGGGCTACTGAAGCGAGAGGTGTTTGTAATTGGACGTAGAATTCTAATATAAAAAAAAAATCTTTCACTTTAGTATCGCTGAATCCACCTTTAAAGCACGCCTCCGAAACAACAGAGAAATGAACCAAGATGGCGGCTTATACTCACAGGTCTGTATTTGACCAGGTAATGCTTAATGGGAGAGCCCCCGTCGTCCTGCTTAACCCAGTTGACCTTGAGGGAGTTTCCCTTGCTCTCCAGCTTGGCATCCAGTCGAGGGGCATTTGGTTCCCCTACGCAGAACACACACCAGGACGAGGTTGTTTATGTGTAATAACAGTTGCTACAGTCAGCAATATCCTTGTTGTACACCCTAAACGTGAGCAACTGATTCTGTTGCAACAGTGTGAAACTCTACTGGCATGACGTTTTTAAAGCCCCTCATCAGACAGACAGACATTCTCATTAAAACCGGAGGCCACGACGGCCATATATTTTGTCCGTTGTCGGCCTCAAGGACGGCTAGAGATTGAATAGACGGCTACAAGGATGGTACGGCATTGCCACTGTACCTTTTAAGGAGCTACTAGCTTGCTGCTACGTAGCCAGCCATCCTGATAATGACCTTGACCCTAACCTCGATCGGCCCCGTTATGCTGTAATGTCAATGCTACTATTAATATTAACGTTAAGTAAGTATGACAGCAGGAAAGGTCACTGTGTTGCAGCACCACGCATTCTGTGTACAATGATGATGATTCTTGAATATACCACCCAGGGCTGTAATGGAGGTTAATCACCAGCGCTCATTAATCACATGCATATTGGACACACACAGTTAGGGTTGATTATTTACTGAAAAACAGCCCTTTGAGACTTGGGATTTACAAATATAATCATTGTATGTTTTATTCACTGTGATTGTGACATTGTTGTGCTGTGCATGACAGTTAGAATTAATGCACAATTATTTCAAAATGTTTGAAAGCATAATTGAATATATATAAATATAACTGAAAATAGTTTGTAGATTATCTCTGCAAAGTATGAATAATAATCAATTTAATTGTTTTTCATGTTATAATCTGTGCTAGTGACACTGCCTTCCTGTCACTAACCTGACACAAGTTTAACGTGCAATTAGATTTCCCTCTGAGATCTTTCCTACTTGACCTGGTTTTATTCCTGTTTTAACAATCATTTGTTATTTCTATCACATTATGAGATGGTGTTATTGTTGCTTTTGTAACGTGTGTTTAGCACTTAATACTGCATTTAGGCATTTTAGTATGGTATCATTTTCTATCATCAGGTGGTTCTATACTGCTTTCAATTGTTTTCATTATTTATTTTGTGGTAGTGTTCCATTGCGTCTACAAACCTAATTGAAGTGTAAAGCAAACTTGAAGGTTGTATCCTCAAATTTATTCAAGATACTGTGTATTTCAATTCTGTGTTAAACATGGTAAAAAAAAGTCATAGCTATTCTCTAATAAGTAACATACTACTACAGACATCTATATCTTATATACATTATAAGCATGTTGTTGAGAAACTATATGGTTTGGTTGTGAAGGTTGTGAGAAAAAAAAAATTCATATTTTGTCATGTACCGAATGTTATTAAATTATTTTGAGGTAAGAAAGCTACCGTATCTAGAGCCAACAGTCCAATGGTGCTTTTAGAAACTGCTTTATATTCCACTCACTAGATGCATCTAGTGTGTGGAATATAGTTGTCTGTGACTGTGGCATGCCTTAAGGCGAGCATTCCTATTCATTGCTGCGAGATGATAAAATGTATAACCAGACACTAGATAGGTTAGTGTCCCTGCCCGTGTGCTGCAGTAGATACCAGAGTCGACCTGGTGGAATATAACATGTAAAGAATATACAGACCGCTAGTAAAACTGCTGCAGTTAAATCTGGTGGTGTCAAATCTAATCTCTGATTTAACACTTGATTGTCAAGTATAAGGTTGGAAGAAATCCACATTAAAGGTGATTTTATTTTTACTGCCAGTAATTAAAGGATTTAAATCAAAACAAAGTAGGTTCATTTTAATTGGACCTAAACCAATAACCGTCAAATCATGCATATTTGCTATTTTATTAAAGAGCAAATCTTCTTTATCTTCTTCAAATCATTTTTTCATTGTTTAAATTTCCCAGTCCATGATTGTTTACCCTATTCCTTAATACTTAATAATGGATGAAAAGCAGCAAAAGATGATTATGTATAGACATTCCATTACAGTAGTTTGCCTTGAAGTTAGTTAGCATTGCTGATGCTGGAACTGAATGAGACAAAAAAAAAAAACCAGTTAGTTTGTTAGCTAGAGTGGAGACTGTGTCCATGACCGCCATTCTCTGTTAGGCAAGGTTCTAAAATGGAGAGAAAGAGGATTGTGACTGTCCATGATTTATTGCAGGCATGCGCTTCTGTGAAAACAACCGTTCATCAATACGCAGTGACTGATAACATATCTGATGCAATACATTTGTTACAGGTGACTCGTGTTCTATCGTTTACACATGAATATTGTAACAGCACATGACCGTGGATGCCAAAGACCGTCCACCGTGTTAGTAAGACTTTTTAGTACAGTTAGCAGATACTCAATTTAAAAATGACTTAAGGTGAGTACTACAGTACTAGGGTGAGGTCACAAACACACGCAAATGAAAAACTGGTACCGTTGCCTTCCGAAGCAAAGTAAGTTGTTGTCGTGCTGAATGTGGGCAGTGTAGGAGGTGATACACACAGAACTCAGTTTCCTGGTTTTTTAGTGTGTAGACTATGAGTTTGGTCACACATAACAAGCGATTTTGACAGGAGCGCTTGGTGTTTTGCCAGGGGAAAATGTGTATGGGGCAGTATGCGGGTTTACATTTAGAGCATTGTACAAAACCGTGTGGTTAGATGGATTTCTATGGTTATACACCGTAATAATCAAAGTGTCCTCTATTTCATTTTGCCTCGCTAAGAAAACTGCAGCCAATTGCTACCCTATGGGGTCAACCGCACACATGCCCTTGCTGTTGGTTGCAACTGCAAGTTGAGCGGTCAAAGTCTAGACAACGTGAAGCGAAGGTTTCGGGCACCTTTCGACTGGGGCGTCGACCTTCCTGTTTCAACTATGCCCCCCCCCCCACCCCCCCCACGAGGCACTAAGCTCGTGACGAGACACCAGGAAGGAGGACATGCAGACAGACAGACGGACGGACCATGGGATAACACCACCAGCAGGAAAAGGTTAGCTTGCGTGCGTGCGGTTTTCAGTGGGAGGAAAAGAAGCCATTGGCTAAAACGCTAAGGGGTGAGGTATGGGGGGGGTGAGGGAATGGCGGGTGGGGGGCTAAGGGAACGGGGAGGGGAGGGGTGATATTAGTTCCAAGGTTGAGTGAAAAATGAATTCCAATGCATGTGATGCAGTTGCAGGCAGTGGCACTTCAGCAGTGCTGAAGTTTGAGTGCGTTTCAAACAAGAATGATATAACATTAATAATAATAATAATAATAATAATAAAATAAATGACATGCTAATGGAGACTCCTGTTTAAAAGCAAGACAGATTTAGATATATTACAGGTATATACCTGCCTTTAACCTGCAGCATATTTCCATATTCTAATTAGTCCTGATTTTGTTTTCTTGTGAGAGAAATGGAAGATATACAGTACATGAATGATGATAATGAACTATTAAAGAAAATGTGCCTAATATGAATGAGCTGGAGGTGACTGAGTTGAATAATTCAATACAGGTTTACAAAAACTGTAAAATAGTTTTTTATAGAATGCTGGTGGGATGAAAAATGGCTCTAATGTAGTGGTCATCTAGTAATCTAAATTTGAAATGCTTCTACATGGTCAATATTGATCTTAAACTGAACAAAATAGTTTTACCTTCTGTTTGTCAGCGTGGACGACATCATCGAGAGTCACATGACACAGTCATATGATGTGCACGCACATGATTGGTTGAAAGGAAAGTGGGCGTGTAGGGAAGGGTCACATGGAAAACACAAAACAATTTTGAAATAATGTAAACAAGGGTAATTAACAACATAAATAATGCAAACAAGGGTAATTAACAACATAATGTTAAAGACAATACGAAAAGGAACACAAACAACAAAAAGAATCGATAAACAGAATTATTTTCACATCGAGTACATATAAGTCCACTGAGCATATGAGGCATTTGTAGACATTCAGTTTTGGTTGTTGATAACTTTTTGCTTCGCTGCATATTTGGAAAATCACATTTATTCCTCCAAATACACGTTGTTACACCAAAACATTATATCCAGAACTGCCTCAAGTATCTACATTTTCTTTAACTTTAATTTTTATTTTAAACAGGTTTACCTCTGAATGGTACTCAAAACAAACCTTACCAGTATAAAATGTCAGAGTCACCAAACTTCAAAACTTGCTAATGCCAATGTAATGAACATTACAAAACAAGATGTGATAAAAAAAATAAAGAACAGAGGAATCTCTGTAGGAATCTCTATTTCTGGCAATGTAAGTCATGCTAACTGAATGTGACATGACAACATACAGTATAGTGTTAGCGATTAACAAGTCAGGACATTTGATGTTACATTAAATATATTAGATGCCAGGACACGGCACAATAATAGTAAAAACTATAATAAATATAAAATATATACTGTATATATACACAATATACTGTATATACAGTATATACTGTAGTGTAAAGCACAAATTAAAGCAGAGCATTATACAATTCAAGTATTTAACTGACATGCTTTAGATATTTGGTCATTACAGTAAAAGGGTCGTTCTGTTAATTATATTCAATTGATTCCAGATGTCAAGAACAAGAACAGTAGCCTTTATAAACTGTATTAGACATAAGCATAACATTTGCTTTGGCAGAACTTAATAATTATTATATGTGTAGTGGTTATTTTAGTTTTCCTATGAGGTCCAGTATATAAATAACCACCCGATGGCCTTGCGAAATTGTTTGTCCTTAACACATGTTTGCAGTTTGTAAAGAGATATACCGGTAATGCAGACACAAACTACAAAGCTACATTCCTATTATTATTCACACTAAAAACCTGTAACCATATAATGATGCATCAACTTAATTAGTTATTAATATATATTTAATATATATAATATACAATATAATTTATAATATATAATTTCACATTCCTCCAAACAAAGTTAATTGTATTTTTCTATACTGTTATTAATTTTCTATACATAGGATATTATTATTATACACCTCATTATTGTATGCATAAATTATTATCCCATTTAAAACAGTGTTAAATCCAATTTTCACTTCCTTAAAGTGTACAATTTTGGCCATCCACGTGATTCATTTTCATTAGCGAGGGAAAATAGTCCTGTTTAGTTTAGTTACCAACTACCAGACCCATAAAATGTCTTTATATGTGTGATGCATCCTTCCAAACCACACTCTGCTTGCCAGATTAAATCAAAGCATCTTTTCACTCATGAAACAATCAAACTAGAGTTTCATTATCTTTGTTATAAAAAGACAAACAATCATAAACAAACTGGATTAAATCAATGCTACTCATCTCTTGGCAGGCTGTTTTCATCTGATGTGTATCCATGTTTATTTCATTATATCCTTCTGAGTGGTTTTATTATATATTGCTAAATCCTTTGCTTGATTTAACTACGGCTTTTAGTGGTTTAAATGCTGCCTACACTCCAAGTGGGTAAAATAAATACCACCCCTCTCAAATGAGCATGAGGCACAAAGTGAAGATTGAATCAATGCTATATACTGAGCAAATAATATAGCTGACTTAAATTTTAGTCATACGGTATAAAATATGGTGACATAAGTGATTACACATTCCTAACATCTACATACCAAATTGCGGATATAATAGAGTCTAGAGTCAAAATTCCAGGCTGATACAGACTGCGAAAATTAACTTTTTTTCTTTTAAGCTCGCGAGATCAGGATGGTCTCACATGGCTAAGATGACCTAACCTGACACGCCAGATGGACTGGTAAACGCAACTCCATCAAACTGTCACTTTCAAAAGAGACTTGGCAGTTGATTGGATGAACCGTCCAAGATCTGAGTGTCTGTTGTTTTCAAGTCGCTTTTGCTGTCAGCGCTCCTAAGCCACGCCCACATCTATCAGTACACCACTGATTTGTCTGATCAACTGCTACTCAAGTCTAGTCGCCATGGTTTCTTTTGCTTTCCAGACTGATTCTTGTGGCGAAATTAGATTAGATCAGGATGGTCTCACCCAGAGCCATGGAAAGAACAGAGTTACGCCAATTGAAGTTCTAAATGTTCCACGGTCACACGGTTCATGGAGAGGTATAAAAAATGCACCGATTTACATTTAAAATATTATTTATAGTGTACTTTTAATATTTATGGGTAACTTCCGGGAAGTACTTTGAGGCTCCGTTGCTGTGGAAAAACGGTCCATTGGAGTGAACGGAGATGAAGCAACTCTCTCTTTACAAGGCTCTGGTCTCACTAGGCTGATTTGGCTGTAGAGCATATTCCTGACTGACACCAATTCATATTGCTGGCTCTCTAATGTGTAGGCATTAAGTGAAAGGGTATTCAGGTACTGTAGTAAAAGCAGTTGCTCAGGAAGGCATTAGAAAACATTACAGTATAGATAGAGGGCAGACAGGATGGATGAGGACACCAGCTACTGTAACGGTCTGTACAGTTGCAGTAATACAGTAAGGTACTGTATTACCTTGCTTGAAAAAGGTTACAGCATGCGTCATGGTGACTTATCTTAGACCGGCCCAACTAAGGATTGAGAAGTAACTGATTACTTGCATGTCATTGATTACAAAAAACAATAACTGTAACCCATTACAGATACCAGCTAAAATTGTTGAATGAGATTACAGGTATTTTTTATAAATTAGGTGATTAGGGAAACTTTCAAATGTAAAAGGGAAGTTTGCAGAAGAGACACGCATACTGTAATACAATCGGCTGCTCTCTAACCTTTCATTAACGTCAATCAACAATTGAAATAATGTCCTACTTTAATCTGATCCCCTGAGCAACATAAATGGTCATAAAAATAGAAAGATTTGGCGTGCCAATGCAGTAGATTGCTTTGCACAAAGAACAACTAATGTTACTGATCATAATTTTAGTCTGGTAACTAGTAACTGTAACGGATTACATTTAAAAAGTAACCTACCCAACCCTACACACAATTTAACCACTAAAACTACATAGAGTCATTCCAAATCAAACACGCTGTGTTAAGTAAGAAACATGCACCACGTTATCTAACTCACTCATACAGTATGTACAACAGCCTTGGCTAGTGTTAGCGTCACGATGCTCCATTAAGGTTTTAGACCGAACTGTGTACTTACCATCTCACTGCACTCTTTGCACTATAGTGACAAATCGGTCCCCTCTGCACTACTGTGCAATATACGACGGATAACTATGAGCTATGCAGTGCTAACCTAGTGCTAACGCTAGCTGTGAGGCTAAGCGGGTAAGACAAGGGAGGTTATAGGGGAGAGTTGGGACACACCGCATAGATGGAATACTCACTAAGGGCAATACTGGTTGGAGGGATTGCGGTTGGTGCCTCTGATGAAACTGAAAGATGTCGAAAACACGGTGAGCTCACCCAAAACTCACTTGGAAATCTAATAGACTCCATGGATCATTCTTCTTTTAAAAAGGGACAGTTCCAAATAGACAAAAATGTATCCTGACAAAAAGTTAACTTCTTGCTGGTACTATTTTTTTTAGAGTTTTCACTATACTGCAGTCATTTTTTCGCTGAGCAAACAGTAAATCTTTTTCAAATTAGCTGGGACAGACTGCTGTAGCAGTATTTATGATGTAGGAATATATGCTGTATATTACATTTAAGTATTATTGGAACTCACTGGTCTGGCCCTTTTTATGTTGATAAAACTGTAACTTGGATACTTCTATAGCAGAACTTTTGGTTACTTGGGTGAAGATGGAATAATGTGAAAATTATATACAACATCCACTACTGTACATCATAAGCAAGTACAAAGAAAATTATGTAGTTATGTAATTATGAATTATCACGTAAAAACTATCTTGTGGAACACAGTGGCTGTGTACTATAAGTTGTGGGGCATATACTGTATTTTAACTTGATCTCACCATGTTATGGCAAGATATGACATGCTTTCTTTTGTAGTCATTAATGCAGTACGACTACTGTATACTGTACATACAGTACATGCCATACTTTGTAGGTGATGATTTGTACGTGTCTGTGGAAGAAATACTGTAGATAAGATGTTTGAAGGCTAGCTATATTCAGCTGCCCAGTGTATCAATTAATTATCCAACCTGTTTGTTTCTACACTAAAAACAAAACATTTTACCATTAAATGTCTATGAAAATGCATTGCCATATAAACAAATTCAAGAAAGTTCCTCAAAACACTGGCTTCTCAGACAGTACAGTATGTGAAGTGAAGGGTGTGCTGTATTTTAACACACAGCACTACGGCGGTAAATGAGACACTGGGGAATTATGGGACTACATCACAGACTGGCCAGTGAACAGATACAGTAGAGGGTTTAAGTCTGCCATAACTACTGTACCGTATCTCATTAGCCCTGCAATAAAAACCCTGTTTCCCTATTAACATAACGAAAGAGAAAAGCCATCTGCAAAAGTTTGTGAGACCACAAGTTGAGTGACATCTTGTATTTCTGTCCACATGTCATTTTAGCTTTTTGCTAGTTTCTAGCTTGCATTTTCTTGAAGAAATACTTTTTGTTTCAAAAACATCTCAAAGTTACTGCAGTAGGAAGACCGCTGTCACATTAGAAATATATACTGTACATGATATTCTAAGTATCTTGTGAGTATATTATAAGTAAATACATTACTGAAGATGGAATACACACTAATATCAAACATGGCAGAAATCAATAAAGCCAAGGCAGGCAGATGAAAGACTTACTTGTAAATGTATACTCTGAGAGATCCAATGGAATAGAAAAAGGAATGGAAAATCATGATGATAAAAACAAAGAGAACAAACAGATCATGAAATGAAAAAATATATACAGTAACACTGGGAGAAGCAGACTTTATCCTACTAACAGTGGAATGAGGCCAAAGTTTGTAGAGCCACTCGAGATTACATTATTCTCGTAAAGTGGGTCATTAGCATGAAAACGTTTTAGCTGTTTAGACAGGTTTTTTTTTTTCAAACCCAAAGTCCTTTCAAAAAGGAATGACTGAATAAAATGGATTGAGGAGGGGGTGTTGCCTCTAGCTCAGATATTTGTGTACACCATCCACGTAATCTGATTATACTATAATTTAGTTGTGCACCACAATTTAACCATCCACCATCACACACAGCAGATGGTGTTCTCAAATTGTATCAAATTGTACAAAGCTGGTTAAAGAGGTCAACTTTAAAGCAATACCCCTGGTTGAATTCAGTGTCAACATGGTGGCTGTCTGGTATCTTAGGAAAGCAGGTCAGAGTTACTATGCCAACAATGCCACCATAAAGGGACAAACCACTTTAACTGACTTGAATTAACTTTGTTGTTGGAACCTCCGTTTAACCCCTCCCCCTCAGCTCTCATAGGCTCACAACATCATCTACCCCTCCCCCTCAGCTCTCATAGCTCACACCATCCTCTACCCCTCCCCCTCAGCTCTCATAGATTTACACTGTCCTCTACCCCTCCCCTACAGCTCTCATAGGCTCACACCGTCCTCTACCCCTCCCCCTCAGCGCTCATAGGCTCAGACGCTTCCCTACCCCTTCCCGACACCCACCCACACTTTTGAAGTTGTGTTTCAACAGTAGGGCAGACATCTAAGGAACTGAGACATTGCTGCTCTAACACAATCAAGGTGGTACATTTGGTGGTACATTTACTGTAATCTGATTCATTTTACTGTAATCTGATTATATGTTTTACTGCAACTTCAATGCAGTGTAGAACGAAGGTAGCTGTAGGTTGTTTGTATATGAACCAAGTTGAACCAATCTATCATACCCCTTAATTGATGTATGTTGTCAAATTATTAAGTAGGACAAAGTCTCCCTCGCTGTGTTTGGAATGAGGCAGATTAATGACGACGCTAAAGAGGATTTGCTAGCGAAGCGGAGGGTTGATGATGAACAGATGCAAGCGTGACATTGGTGCTGGATAGAAATGAAAGCAAGATTTCTTCTTGGCCTAGAGATGAAAATGTTGTGTTTGCACTAGCACACAAACAGGCCTACTGCTTTCTAACCGTGCAGTTGAGAAGGGCTGGTGTGGTGTCTTGTCTCTTTAGAGTTTGTGTTGAAAAGGCTGCCACCTACTGTTTCTACTAATGACACGTTACATTTAATCAAGTGAATCTTATTCTTATTCAGATGAGCCTTGAACACTGACTGACATTGCTTATAGCATGCACTTCATGGGAAGCATGATGGTTTTCAGATTTACCAGTAGCAGGAAGGAGATCTTACAAAACTAAAGAAATATTTTGTGTAATTTAGTTGAATTCAATAAACGCCTTTCAGTACTTCATTGGTATTAAACACTTGCAAACAAGAGGTCAGTAGTCTCCTTGTATTACTATATTACAGTATTTGGGAGTAAAATCTAAATGTAGTAACTATTATATTCATGATAAGAGTCTACATTTACTGAGTGGAACATAACCTACTTAGTATCTTAGGACCAATGACATCTTAAATGTAACCTTAATTACTTAAATATGTCTTTAAATAAATAAATAAATAAATAAATAAATATATATATATATATATATATATATGTAACTTCATAGTACTTCGTTATTACACTCCTAGAGAGAAACTGAATGTGGAATTATGTCAGAGCAAAATGCCACTACTGCTGAATGCACACAAACATGCCTATCAGAAAGCCTAGTAATGAACGGCCTTTGTTATGGGGGGAAGAGAATGGCACCGAGAACAATGCCAACATCAGTGCCAGCATTCACGAGGAGAGACGCACATAATACCGTTAAATGGTGCATGCTACGCAGGTTATACTTTGCATAAATTCACCATTAGCCAAAATTGGTGGTTGACTGGGCAGTGAATAATAATAAATGGGGGTCTCCCGCCGTCAGGGCTGGAAAGGAACGAGGCTTGGCACAGGACGATCGAGGTGGGGAGGCTGATAGCATCTGGGCTTGGCTGGACACCACAGGGCAATGGAGGGAGGAAAGACATTAGGGTGAAGCGAGCGCTAACTTAGGCCAGGGGACAGTGGAGTGGAAGGGGGAAGATGGAGGGGGGGGGTACTCACGGACTGGCTCAGTCTTGAAAGTGGAGGAGAGGCTGCTCTCGCCTTCACCTTTGCCGTTGATGGCCGACAGTTTGATCTCGTAGGCGGTTTCGGGCATCAGGCCCACGATGGTGACTGTGTTCATGCCTGTAGTGGGAGAGAGGCGGCCATGGGTTCAAGTCATTTTTTTTTTGTTGGTATTGTTCAATTGTGAAAGCTCTCTGCTGCGCCCGTCTGTTTTGCGAGAACATTTGTATGCGAGCCTGTCTGTGGTTAACTGCAGACAACGGGACTTGTTTTTAAAACGAGAACCAAATGATTTGCCTTTAATTGCCCGGAAAACCGTTCACACTAGTATTCTGCCATTAGAGCACAGGTATGAGATACGTTGCTAAATAAGGAGATGTAATCAAGTCTACAATGTGCCAGTATGTGGTCAGGAGAGTTTACCGCACGCACACATGAATGGAACTGTAAAGAATTATTTCATACTAGAACATATTGGTTGAGTAGGTAGAAAAAACCTTTTGAATTATGTCTGCCTACTCAAACATATGCTTGCCATTTGATTTCTCTCATCAAAAGAGACTTTGCTTATGCAGTATCTTGCTACGCAATATACAATGAGATGTAATTTCATGGATGAGGACAATTTTGGAACCTGGTGCAAATAGCAGAACAATGCTATTTAGGAGACTCATTGAAAACCTAATAGCTTTTCACAGGACACAAAACTCTGAATGTTCCATGCAGAATCAAAACGCTTTCAGTAATCGTATCCATGTAACTAACACGTAGGCTCTGACTGGAATTCACGATTCAAGAAAATGGTTTTGGTTTGAAACTGAACGAGTGCTGAGTAGCTTGCATGTCTCCAATCCCTACTCCTCCTCATACAGCGCTCCTATGTAAACATTAAGCTCCACCCCTCCCCGCATGCCAGCAGCAAGTTTAGCAGACGCTTTTATCCAAAGCTCCAACCATGGAGCAGGTCGGGGGTCAGGCATCTTGCTCAAGGATGCTCACAGGTAGGTCAACTCCAGGGTGTCAACTGGGACAGCCAGACCACAAGGCCATCCTACCTATTGTGGACAACTTATTGTCAAGCAAATGTTGTGGTGAGGTGGGTAAGTATTATCCCCGCAACACCATCCTGATCTCGCAAGCTTCAATACACTTTTTGCTCTGAGAATCAGTCTGGAAAGCCTCGGAATCATTTCAAATGTGTCCGAGTAGCAACTGAACTTTCCAATCAGTGTCGTGTCGATAGCTATACAGGCGTGGTTTCGGTGTGCTGACAGCAAAAACCACCAGATGGTTCATCCAATCAACTGCAAAGTTTTTTTTTTTTTTAAAGTACTTGCCCTTTACAAACAGTTTCAACGTATGGCTCCCCAGAATGACAACAATTCATCTGGCATGTCAGGTTAGGTAAGTATGGTACACATCCAGTCCGGTTGTGTACAAGCAGTATCTTATAGCCTGAGCAACTCTTGACACGCATTCGATGAATGCTAATGAACCCTCCCTGTATCGTGGTATACTGTATGTTAAAAGTGATTTCAGCGATTCTACTCCAATACACTTTTTGTCAAATTTATTTAAAATCTCCCCATGGTCAGCTTAAAGAATCTGGTGTTTCTACACAGCCCTGTCTCTGTACTGTACATGGAAACACAAACAGAATGGTGCAGACCACACGACACTATCCCAGCCTCGGCAATGTGTTTCCAATGTGGAGGACAGAGATTCTGATGGAGCACTGTATGGCACTGTAGGGGAAGGGTGTTTAATCTTTGTCCAGCATCACCAACTCAACCTTTAACGCAGGCACTGAGCATGCTGGGCATCGTTAATTGTGCGTTACAACCCCATATTGGCTACAGTAGCCTACATACTGTATATTATACACCTTGTATATTTTAATTATATACTGTATATTTACTATATACATTTTTTGTCTAACATATTTGGATTGTACTTTATAATGTATTGTCATCTCATCTCTTTTATAACCTAGTAGCTACTGCACCAACTACACCATGAAACATTAATTCCTTAATTCCTTATTCAGTATGTGCAATCTTACTGCAAATAAATCTGATTCTGATGAGGAAATTAACCTGCTGCTTCACCGTCAAAGCTGGTTGAAACCTTTGGTGAAATGTTCCATATTCCAAAACAGAAGCTCAGAAGAGCTCAGGTTTTAGTCGCTTTCAATGCAAATCAAAATCACCAAAGAGCAAGTATATTTTTTTTCATTTCCTTTATCAAATTAGTTCCTGAAGTGCAAATTTAACTGTTCAAAGAACAATTAAATTGTGTAAATGTCATTCATTCACGGTGTCTCTAAATTCACATTGCCTCTCAATTACTGTATATTTTGGCTACAGCTGAATGTACTGGAAAATAAAGTATACATTTTACAGCTGTTATGGAAAATTATATTCTTCTTTATTATAATGTATTATTCAGACAGTGCAGGTATTACAGTAAGATGGTGTTCCTTTCTGCAGAAATAAAACTTAAAAGACATATTTCTTCTGTTCCAGAATATATTCATTAATTTCCTCAACACAGCACATCACTTTTTTGCATAAAACAATATACTGTAAATTGTCTTGTCAATTTGAAGGTACAGCCCAGTGCCATTACTGAATTATAGTACCCTCAGAACCTCAAAATTATGTTTGAAACAGAACTATGTGAGAGAGTGAGCAAGTGGTGCAGGGAAAGTAACACAATATCACATGGAACGGTATTATTAAAGTATTATGTTACTATGCATTAGCCCATTGGCTCTGGTCCCTGTATCTACTCAGTTGGTGGCTGAAACACATGTAAAACGGGCATCTACGTGAGTGTGGGCATGTGTGCGCGTGTGTGCGCGTGTGTGTGTGCGTGTGCTTGCGTGTGTGCGTGTGCGTGTGTGTGTGCGCGTGCGTGTGACTGACCCTCCTCAGCCTGGAGCTCCCTGTGGACCCAGTGCTGACCCGGCTGCCTCCAGCTGGCCCGGTAGCTCAGGACGGGCACGCCGCCGGAGGAGTCTGGCTCCTCGAACTCCACCAGGGCTGTGCTGGAGAACGGCTCCACTCGCTCGATGGACGGTGCTGATGGCACCACTACACCACAACGCACACACACACACACACACACACACACACAGCAACGCACAGGCACACACACGGGCACACACAAGCGCACACAAACACACACACACAGCAACGCACACCCACACACACACACACACACACACACACACACACACACACACACAAACATACACACAAGCCCACGCACACACACACACACACACACACACACATACACATACATGCACACGCACACATCACGCACACACACACACAAATTATGTCAGCAACATAACGTAGCTTTGTATCGTAAATTAACTTCTATTTCAGTGGGTGGAGCTTCTTTTTAAAGAACATTTTACACACACACATTTGTTGGAATACTCAGACAAAAACGTACAGTAAATTGTCACGATTGCATGAGGTGAGGACCCAAACGTGAGACACGTTGATGCTTAACAAGGTTTATTCAAAACAAAAGGCACAAAGGCAAGAACACGGGCGCAACGCAACACTGACACATACATCAACATCTACAATGACCGACACAGGACTGGGGAAAACACTGGGGCTAAATACAAGACAAGACAAAAGACAGTCCATTGGCTAACAACAAGGAGAACCAGGTGCAGCACATCAGACGTGATTAAACAGACACGGGTGGAACTAACGAGACTGGCCACACGGGGCAGGGAGTGGCGGGGAAAAATAGGCCTAAAACACAAGGTAAACACATGACGGGACGAGACTAGCACAGGACGGGGATCACCAGACAGTACAGAAATATGCTAAATGACTTGTGTTATGTATGTTTAAGTTTATAACTCAAAATGCAGCTACAGTTAAATTTTGTCATCTGGCTCAATGTGGCAATGTGGAGCGAATGGAAATTGGACACATACAGTACTGACACTGTATTAACTTAACTTACAATAAAATTAAAAATAATGTTAAACCTACTATAGGGCAATGCACACAGATTAGTTATTTATCAGCAAGTCACTTTGGTGCGTGGGCGTTTTCTGTTGTATAACAGCGCACCTGAAGCTAATCCTCTAAGCATTACGGGATGCCTGAGCGTGAACAGCCCTGCATTGTACTTAGAACCAGGGGCCACTGGCACCTCACAGTGCCTTGAACTCACATGACTAGAGCTACAGTAGCACCTTATGCCAGGACTAATAATAGCATCCACTCGGTTTATCACAATTCCTGTTCATCTT
>JAODUE010009953.1:7500-27984 GCA_027564755.1 Amblyopsis hoosieri | reverse complement strand
CTCTCTCTCTCTCTCTCTCTCTCTCTATCTCTCTCTCTCTCTCTCTCTCTCTCTCTCTCTCTCTCTCTCTCTCTCTCCTTCACCCGTGTTTGGTTCTCGCAAGCGCACGGCCCGCCTGACATTTTCGTTGCAAAGAGCGTGCGTGGACGGGGCCTTTTTCCACTCACGAGCATCTCTTATTAAGAGTTTAGAGGGGGAGGAAGGGGTGAGGAAGGGGGAGGAGGGGGGGGGGGGGGTGTACGAATAGGCTGTATAACGAGCTCGCGAGATGCGCGCATCGCAATGCAATCCCCCTCTTGCTTTGAAGTCTTCCCTATTAGCTCCAAGCCACTAAAAAATCAATCTCTTCCCCTCTTGGAGGAGCCTTTCTGGAGTGTAGTGTGGGCTTTAGTTGGTGAAGGGGGAGGGGGATATACGTGTGCGTGTGTGTGTGTGTGTGTGTGTATGGGTGGGTGCGTGGGGAGGGAGGGAGAGGAGGGGTGATCGGATGCAAAGCGGCAGAATTCTCATTAAGTCGCCCCCCCCCCCATCTTTGCTTGAATATATTAATGCCCCCACCACCCACACACACCTCCTCATCCTCCCTCCTGTCCTTCTTTTCACCCCCTTCTTCTCTCCCCTCTCCTCCCCTGGTCCCTCTCTCTGTACCCCCGCACTCACACACCCCCCCCCCCAACACCACCACCACTGCTCTCCTCTCCCGTCTCTCTCTTTCTTTTTTTTTTTTTTTCCTCTCCACTCTTTTCTCATTCTCTCACTTCCCTGCATATCACGGGCACTCGGAGCTCGTGCCGAGACCGACAGAATCGGCGCGAGGTGGGGAACAGTTGGCGCGGGAAAACCCCCAGTGAGATGAGGAGTTGATAATAGACGCAAGTGATCCCTGAAAACAGACACCGGCGAAAAATATGAAACAGCTCCATTTGTAGAGGAGTAAATCACGGGGAAAACGTTTGAGAGCTTGGCAGGCTCCCGTACACTGCCGGAATTGTGATGCGCACGAGCCCTTCCTCCTCTTCTCCTCCTTCTCCTTCTTCTTCGCTGGCGATTTTATGGAAGCGGCGTGATTGTTGTTGTGGCTGGCTGCTGTTATTCACACCACAACCGGCTCGTTTGTTGTGGTCGTGAACAAATAACAACAACCGTCACATATACCGGGATTTGACTAGTCTTGCGTTCCCCAACGTCCTCTCACTATAGACCACAGCACACACAATAGGCTAATTTCATTGTTGTTTTCTTTTAGCAATCTCTAAGATAAACAATCACTGAGAGCAACCTCAAGAGAAGGAGCGAAAAGATGAGTTCTTATTTCGTCAATTCGCTGTTCTCCAAATACAAAAGCGGAGACTCGTTGCGCCCAAACTACTATGAGTGCGGCTTTGCTCAGGACCTCGCCGGCAGCCGACCCACAGTGGTTTACGGTCCGGGCTCTGGGGCAACTTTTCAACACCCTCCACAAATCCAGGATTTCTACCACCACAGCGCGTCGACCCTTCCCAGCAACCCATACCAGCAGAGCCCCTGCGCGGTCACATGTCACGGCGAGCCCGGCAACTTCTACGGATACGATGCCCTCCAGCGCCAGACGCTATTCGGCGCCCAAGACGCGGATCTCGTGCAATACAGCGACTGTAAGCTCGGCGGAGCGCCGGGACTAGGCGGGGATGACGCTGAAGGAACGGAGCAGAGCCCTTCGCCAACGCAACTGTTTCCATGGATGAGACCGCAAGGTGAGGCCTAAAACAATTGAAGTGGGTAAAATATTGTTGCTTTTACTGTAGCTTCTTCCATCATTCCACGGTAAGCACTTATGTACCGACCGCAGCGCCAACCATATACTGTCCTCTTCTGCTCAACAGGAGCGGTGTGAATGAGTATACAACGACGAGGTTCGAGAAAAGTTTTTTAAAAAGCTGTTTATTAACTGCAATTAAAGTTAGGGGAGGGTTTGTGTTCTTCAACCGAGAGACAATAGCGTGTTTATGGTTTTATTGGGAGCACGCAAACTTGTGAATTACTTTACGGTGTAATTGCCCCCGCCATATAGCCTACAGACAGAAAGGTCGAAAACAGAGGCGAATAGAGAATAGAAGGAAACAACAGGCTGCGATGCTTTGAAATGAATATAATTTGGACGAAGGAAAATGTCGACCTCTTTTAAAGTAACGCTGCATATCCTTTACAGCCTCGTCTACTTACAGGAACTGCGGACAGAAATGTTAGTGAAAAAGCATTAAACTAAGAAATACCGAAAATATAGTACAAATAGAAGCTGCAGGAGCTTTTCCTATTTTCCTTTTTTCTTAGCCAGTTCTCACTTGGTCGAAAGTTTAACTGCTTCACTTTTACGACTTTGTGTGGTCTCGGGATTATTTGGTTACATGGTGGTCATTTCCTAACGCGTTTGTAGGCTACGTGTATCTCTGAAGACAGACAGTGCGCATATGTGTGTGAGTGAAGTCAGTATTTGCATCGTGTCCAACACTCACAGAAAGCTTAATTGCCTTTTTTTTTTTAAATCATATTCTGGACTCTTTTCCTTTGTTAAAAAAAGCAATGAAATATTATAATAGATTAGTTCTCTTTAAAAGCATGCCTATGCTTCTTGTGTGTATTTGTGTGTGTGTGTGTGTGTGTAATTTGTGTGTGCGCGTGCTTGTATGTGTGTGTGTGACAGTCAACTTCCATTTTCTAAATGGCGAATTATGATTAATTAAACACAATTATATTAGAAACATTAAATCACAAAACGCTACTGATACCTATGTAAATGAGTTCGTTGAAAAAAAAACAAGATTAAAGCCAGAGCTGTAATTGATAGCGGAAAAAGCCTATGCCACAATAGATTGATCATGCGTTTGTTAGCGAGAGAGAGAGAGAGAGAGAGAGAGAGAGAGAGAGAGAGAGAGAGAGAGAGAGAGAGAGAGAGAGAGAGAGAGAGAGATGACACCTTGAATGGATTGACTAGAATATTTAGTTTGAGAACATTGCTAAACGTGTTTGTGTGTGTGTGTGTGTGTGTAGGTGTGTGGGTGTGTGGCTATTGATTGTCGTGTAATTATGTTTACCTGCGTGTATTGACCGTTTGTAATACATGTATTTTTATACCAAAGTATTTCTAGCTCCCTGTGCTATACAACTTTAGTATTTCATTTGTGAGTATATGTCCTCATTTGATTTTGTAACAGTCGACATATATTTAGTTATATACGTAGTTTAGTATTATGAAGAATGATTACAGCAGATTATATATATATATATATTTTTTTTTTTTGTTCTTGAAGATTTTCAGTCTAATGACTAATGAAAAGTATAAAAGTAGAGTATAGGCTTATTTCTGTTATTCATAAAAAATATGCTGGAGCCAAAGACCGTTCGAATACAAGAAACAAAATATGTCAAAACGACTTACACATATTTTATTGTTAATTCCCTTTTGTAGCCTTCATATAGCTATAATATATGAGTTAGCCCAGATTATTAGCAAAAGCACACATTTTATATAACACATTGCAGTAGCTGCATGCCTATAAGTTAAGCAATGGATACAGAGGTGATTTAAATGTTCTCATCAGATTTTTATCTGAGGCTATGTCTAAAACTAAGAATTTAAAACCATAGGTCTATCATAATTGACCTTTCCCAAGCCCCGCCTTCTTTTGCAAGTCCTCCAATAACAGTTGAGCATTTTTTGAATCTGATGGAACCTTCAGTCAACTGTCTGTTTTGCTGTAATAGCGTTCTATGGCGTTTTGTCATACCTAGTTACAGTAACTAGGTAGGACAAGTGAAAGGGGGGGGGGGTCTTGGGAAAGGTCAATTGGATGACTGCCTTACATATGATTATATAAGGGCCAACCAGGCACTCAGTGTGACCTTCTCTTATC
The DNA here is from genome assembly GCA_027564755.1 of Amblyopsis hoosieri. Taxonomy (NCBI): domain Eukaryota; kingdom Metazoa; phylum Chordata; class Actinopteri; order Percopsiformes; family Amblyopsidae; genus Amblyopsis; species Amblyopsis hoosieri. The sequence continues at coordinate 24,094 of JAODUE010009953.1, read as the reverse complement.
AACCATACACATAGCTGTCTGGGTGAGCATGTGCATTTGGATGAAATCAATTTCCGGAGTGGTCTTAATATGTGTCTTTGTCGTCCTACGGTCTCACCCACAATCATTTTCTATACGTCTAAATAGCCCACTAGTTTTGTAAGAAGAAAACGGGTGTTCCCGTCCAGCTCAATGGATAGTGCATATGCATTATTACACAGTATAAAGGGTGAAATTCCCCACCGGGCTGTCAATGCATTCACCCACATATACTGAGCATCCACATAAGAACTGGCGCTATCCAGTTCTGTTTGCTTGTTTGACATCTCCCTTAATCCTTCCCCCTTAATCCTCCCAGTCCTAAATGTATATGGGCAGACCATAATGATATAAGTGAATATAGCCCATTCAATCATTTGCCCACTTCCAAAGTCCTTATCCCCAAAAACTCAGGGCGCCAGTCCTTTGACAGGTAACACATACAATACTTCTATAGGAGTAATATATTTCCAAAAAAGCTCTTAGCACTATCCTGTCATGTCATGTGAATTCCAATAGAGACATGCACGCTTAAAACGCTGTATGTGCCAAATGTATGAAGTACAGTTTGTGTTCCCCTTAAAAAGACATTTAAATTAAATATTTGGCTTTATTTCCTCCTTTTGTGCTTAAAACCTTTTGTTCATGTCTCATTAGCCTGAACTGTTTATTGCTATTGGACCAGTGACTCTTGGAAAGTCAAAACACAAACTTATTTTTAGTGTTAGCTCTCTTATTTCCAAAGTGTGCCTCTTATCCAATTAAAATATTATGCCTATTTAATAGGCATATATCCTTATAGGCCACACAGGTTAATTGTTAATAATCTCTGCCACAAGCATGTGATTTTATATTTTTTTATATGCACATTAGAACATTTGACAGGCAGCCTATCTGTATGTTGAGAAGGCCACATGCTTTTCAAAAGATTTTTAGCTGCCTAAAAACTGTGGAAGCATTAGCTCTATACTTTGCCTGCACAAGTGGTGCTTTGTGTAGAAATTAGAGTTTATAGACAGAAGCATCATACTTGATCATGTTACTTTTGTCTTTCATGTATTTTATTAGCATATGGATAACCAGTGTGTTGTGTTATAGGCCCATAGGCTACCATATGTAGGCTATATCTCAAAAAACATAGGCCTATGTCATAGAAAAAATGAAATAGGCTTTATCAGTGTCTGATTATAAAATGATATAGTAGGCCTACTTAAATATTTTAGCCTATTGAATGTATGTGCATTATCTATTCATCTACTGCTTATGAACCTATACTTCACAGTGTAAGGACTGGTAACCTAGTACGGTTGATGCCTATAACTCTATTCAATAGCCATATGTGGACAGTAATAGTAGAATAGACCAATGTGTGTATTCTTAGAAACAGTATTATGAGGTGGAGAGTGTAGATTTCTATAACGATGTTCTCCATCTCAACCTCTTACCTTCCCCAGTAGCTGCTGGAAGAAGGAGAGGCAGGCAGACCTACAGTCGCTACCAGACACTGGAGCTCGAGAAGGAGTTCCTATTTAACCCCTACTTGACCCGGAAGCGCCGCATCGAAGTGTCGCACGCACTGGCGCTGACTGAGAGGCAGGTGAAAATCTGGTTCCAGAATCGGAGGATGAAATGGAAGAAGGAAAACAACAAGGACAAGTTCCCCAGCAGCAAGAGCGAACAGGAGGAGGTGGAGAGGGAGAAGAGAGAGAAGGAACTAAGGGATGGCGGTGGAGGCGCTGGAGGAGGAGGCGGCACGGGCTCAGCAGCGGGAACCGCAGGGTCACAGACTTCCTCGGGCGAGGATTGCTGTGACAAAACCAACAAGCAAATGTAGAGAGAAAAAATAGAAGTAAAGGAGGAAGATAGAAATAGGTAGCCTATGGGGGATGGTTGGGAGTGTAAATCATGGACAGTGCCGTGGAAGGGTTGTTTTGGAGGGGTGGGATGTTGGGGGCTCCTGTGTAGGCTATCTGAGGCCGTTGGACTGCTCGGCTGCTTTTCACTTGCTGTTTCCACGATTTAATCGATTAGCTAATTTAAGTCGCCAAAGGGCGATTTGCGGACTGAACAGAACTGCGTGGGCGTCGTGCTTGTTTGGAGTCATTTAAATGAAGCATTCGTGACCACTGTAAAAAATGGAAGCAAGCATTTTTACTTTTCAATTTTTAATTAATGTCCATGAGTAGGCCTAGGCCTAGAGGCAAAGTCAAAGACAAAACGAAAAGGCTAGGCCTACACCAGTGTCTAAAACAAAACAAAAACAAAAAATTAAAAATTAAAAATTAAAATTAAAATACATAAAAGCTTTCTTTCTTTGGTGGAACAATTATCGTGAAAACATCTCTATATTGTTAGAAGTTTATCATTAACAATTTTATCTTTGGCAGCTGTATTGTTTTTAAGTTAAGATATGCTGATGGTGCACTTTTTATTGTTCTTCTCACTTATTTGTTGTTGTTGTTGTTGTTGTTGTTGTTGTGGAGATGATTGATGACGATGATGACGTAGCAATTTATGAAAATTCCAACAACATGAAACTGCCTATTTATGCCGTTTAGTAGGCTAGGTCGAATCTCTTTTTTACCACTCTAATTATTGTTCCTTGTTTTAGTTCAATGGTGTTTGTTACGTTGTCTTCATTTTCTCTCTTTGGGTAAAAAGCATGCGCACAGTGCAAATATAAAAGATGATTCATAAAATAAATTGATAAAGTGTAATAAAATGTCAATGGGGCCTTCTGTTTACAGTTATTTATTTTTCTATTAATTGAAATCTGGAGATGTGGGCATCTGAAGCTGTGGGCACATGTGTTGTTGATGATGGAGATATTATTATACGTTTTTATTTAGGCGCATTCATTCTTGACTAGACGATGTCCAAGAAGGAACAAACGAAAGGAGCTGTAAAGGCTATTTCGACCTTAATCTTTCCGCCACTTCAGTCTATATTCTCGCCTTAATAATATCTCCAAATGTGGTTGGTCCATTTAGTTTCTCTGTATATGGGTGTCTGTAGTCGCTTCGCCATCACTACCAAAGACCACTATAATTCGTCAGCGCACAGTCTGATTAAACGTTCAGTTCACAGGGCCAAACATTCAGCCCAGCCACGGAAGTCGGCTCTTAAAACAACAGACGGCGAATCTCCCCCTTCCCATCCAAAACACGAATTTATTTATGACGTGGTCGCCCGGGCTCATAACTACAACACGCTATTCACCGTTAAGTTGTCTAAGAGGGTCGCGTCTTCCATCATAATCATAGATGACGAAATATAGGCTCAGTGTATTTGTGCTGTCAAATTGTTTCCATCTGGCTGGGGAAAGTAGGTTATGTGTGAGAGGACAGCAGGATATCGCTTGGCCACAGGATTCATTCATTATACATGTAGGCTATTCCGCAATGCCTTTAATTGTACATTTGTCCTATAATGCACAAAGCTGAGTCTAACCTAATATTGTAGACCACTAATTGATGCATTTCAAAATGTACTGTATAGGCTACCTATACGGATAGAAAATATGCTAATAATAAACATTGGTTCTACACTACGAAGTAATGTGGTATGAAAACTTGAATGTTCTCTGTTCTCTGTTGCCGTTAAAGAAAAAGTCAGAAATGTTGGGTAATTTAACAGCTTACTCCAGGTCAGATCAGGTATCTCTCGTAGGCTATAACTTAGCTGTATAACTTAATTATTAATAGGCTACATTAGTACAAAAATAGAACAACAACAATATTTAATACAAGCTTCAGGAATGTAAACAGGCATTTATAATAATTTTATAGCCTGTAATTGATTATAATTTGGGAATTGCGAATGCATGGGTATATTCTATATTTAGAGATCTATATCCTCCACCTGCGTTCAATCTCCAGAAATCGTGATGGAGAATGTGTTGGAGAATGCCACGCCCTGTTACGGTGAGTTGAACACAATAAGTCTTGTGGCATGGGGTTCTTGTCCCAAGTTCTTCCAGGTGAGTATTTTCACTAGGCTATTGGTAGTAGCAAACCAGGATTGTACTGTACTAAAGACGATGGAAGCGTTTTGCAAATTCCATTGCCCTGTCGAACACGGACACTTGAAATGGGACCGAAATCATATAATATTTCTCTTGAAATTTGAAATAAAAATAGGCCGACTGTTGTTCTGTTCTAACATCCAGGCATCTCTGAATTTTGGCTTCAATAATTTAAGAAACTGGAATACCAGGGAAGGCAAGATATAAGCCTATGGGAAATATAACAGCCTATGAACGTTAACAGTATGAATAATATAATATTAATGTACCAGCTGCACTGTAAGTCATTGAGGAACTGTCAGACATATGTGCATGACTACGCTGTAATAGTTTGCCTTTATTCTTCAACAAATTGGTTTTACATTGTATCATGCTGCTGTTCAAACAATACTTGCAGTAGCCTAACCAATCAAATGCAAGACAAAAATGCAAGACCAAAATGCCAGCATGTCTTTCTGTCGCTGCTAGGATGTTCTGTTTTACCGGGCCTATAGTTATAAGTACCAGATGCATGCTAGGTAAAATCCCCTTGATCTTCAGCATAGGCTATCATTATGTTAAGTTTGTGTGGTCCTTAACTATGCAATATCATCACAGTATTCAAAGACAGGCGTTGTTTTTCTCGTAAACTTTACGCACGGATCTCTCTTAAAACAAATAACCAATAAATACCAAACCATACACATTTCCGTTTATCAGACATCCAGATTACAGTACACGACAGCATATTGTACTTAAATTTATGCTGAATATTTGTGTCTCAGCTGTTTCTCGGTAGGTGGTGGTGATTGTACACTATTGGATATTGATCACTGGTTGGTTTACTGCTTTAGCTAATTAGAGGAAGCATGGTCGTGGTGCATGGGAGCTGATGAACGCCCAGGCCTTGATTTCATGGTGCCGTATCCAGTCATGCGTTCACTGGGAGGTGCACTCTCTGCACCGTCTCACACCAGCATCGGCTAGCGGGAAACCCCGCCGGCCATTGGACATCTTGACATCACATGGACCCCTGTCACGTGGCCCCCAAGGAAAGACAGCGAGGGGTGTGCATTTGAGGGGAGGGAGCGAACGGGTGATTCTTTTCTTTTTTTTTTTTTTTTTGTGTAAATCTAGACAGTAATACCACGCCAATAATTCACAGTACCTCGTAAAAAGTCGACACTAAACCACCCCGGGCCTACAAATCATCCAAGCCAAGTTATGAGTTCGCTGTACTACGCCAACGCGCTGTTTTCCAAATACCAACAGGCAGCGAACTGCTCCGTTGTGTTGCCAAATGCGCTGAGCGGCGGTTTCTCAGACTCGTCCCCGACTGCTTCGTGCGCCCTCGCCTCCAGCTCGACCCGGGGTGGCGGACACCATCCCGTCTCTGGTGAAAGAAGCGTTGGAACGGTTCCGTTCTCTTCCTCGTTGACGTCCCTCTCTACTCTTGCGGGGTTGCATGGCAGCCACATTTCCCGCACACACCCAGCGAGTGTATACACGGGAGGAGCCAGGGCGACTGCATACGGGCTTGGAGCCGGAACGATGAGCTCTCTCCACGGATCAGCCAAGCACTTCGACGCGAACTGCGGAAAGCGAGCTAATTCAGACGAACACCAACAACTTAACGAAGACACTCTACGCATTTACCCGTGGATGAGGAGCTCAAGTAAGATGGGGACAGAAATACTGGTTTGTTACGCGGGAATAACTTGAAACATGTCTTTCTAGGAGAGGGCGCGAGAGATAAACGAATTTGCCTACATTGTTTGTAATCTCTCGTTAGAATATGACTAGATTATTTGATCAGATTGACCTGGTAATTACTTGAAACGGTGTTTGCCCCGGTTGCGAAGCTTCCAACACTGTTAGCTTTTTTACGCGTTGCAACCCCCCCCCTCCCCTTTTTTTCTGTGAGTCAGCCGCGTAGCAGATCATTTATGACTCTACGACCTCAATAAAACCATATAAGACTTGGCGAATATTCCTTAGATGTTATTGTGTTTTTAAAAGGGGCAATGTGAGGTGCGCTGTTTTTGCACTAAAATATAATTTTTACACCAGTATATCATACGATGTATCTGAATAAATCGCGTTTGGTGACGATGATATTGCTTGGTGTTCTGTCGAGGCAATACTATTCACACTATAAATTACGAGATTAGTTTGATCTTTAAAGTTGGCTTGAATGTCTGTCCTTTTCCCCGATTGAAAAGCGTCTTTGTGGTGCTGGCAGCAGTCTAAATGTTGAATGGCATTGTTGTAGACGTGGGGCCTCGGAGAAACGCTTAAACCACAACAAACAACATCATCAGTGGAGCAGTCACAGCCTCCATGGACTAATGATTCCCAGCACAGCATCATAAAGATTACAAAGAGCGTTTTTTTATTTTGTCGTAAAACGTTGAATGGGGGACATGTCAAGTTGTCCTGAGTAAAAGTAGGATTTGTAGGTCTACCTGTGTGATTTCGTTGAGTGAAAACGAAGCCTCTAACGCGCGTGCGCACGGTTGGGTGTTTGCGCATGGGCACTCTTTATAATAAGTGACGAAACGTCCCTTAGCAGCATGTGCGCGTGTACGCCCTGAAAGTCATCCATCCATCCATCCATCCATCCATCTATCCATCTATCCAGCCAGCCCAGCCATCTATCCAGCCAGCCATCTATCTATCTATCCATCCATGTTCATCCATCCATCAGTTCAACAGGCTGCAAACCCCAGATTTCCAATCCACATTGAAAGTAATTTCTATGTAGGCAGACCTAATGATTTTCTGTATCAATTCCGAGCCGTTATATCATAGCCTAACACATAGGCTACCACAGACTTCTTATAGGTCAATCTGCCAGGACTTGGTGACTTCAATTGCTCCCTCTAAAGCTCCATCCTGCCACACAGTAAACAATTTTTGGTATTCTGAAAACGAATATAATTGACTTGACAGATGCTTACAACATATTTAGGCCTATCATAAAGTAAAATACAAAATAAAAAACAATGCACGGCTGTCTATAATAAGCCATTCATGGCATTCTATTTTCTTTGGGCAGTAGGCTGTGTACATAATATCTATTGAATAATGCGATGTAAATGTACTTTTTGCATCCTATGCTTGTGGCATGGTGATGAGTAGGCTTATCATTTTTCAAATACAATAATTAAGCATTAAGTGATGGTATAGTTTATTGTATTTTCATCTGACTTCATAGCCCTACAGAAAATGTTTGGGCGATCATAGCTGTTACGATGTTGAAGGGATGATGATTTTGTGTTGGGTTTAAAGTGGTAATAGCTCAAAATAACACACAAATTAGGTTAACGTTCACTATTGACATTGAACGATACAAGAAAATGTCCTTGCATGTACCAAATTGTGCGTACTTTGACATGAACGGAGTTGGCGGGACAGAGAAAAAAAAAAGAAAATATAGAGATATATGTCTTTCGTGCATCAATGTGTGTGTGTGGACATGCGCGCACACGTCCGCTCGTTCTGGTCACTGGCATAATTCATTTATACTTTTTACATTCCAAGGCGGGGCGTTGTTACGGGTTAATTGAAGAAACGTGCAGTTTGTACGAGTGTGATATGTTCAAACCCAGAGCTGCAGTTAATTCTACAGTAAAAAATGGACGTGCATTCTGTCGCAAAAACACAGATCCAGTGTGTGCGTCTTTTTTTTTTTTAGTTAGAGCGAGAACAATGATATTCCTTGTTTTTAAGCCTATTCACGCGAGGGAAGAGAATTCCAGCCCAGCTCGCGCTCTTTGGCACGGAAACATTGTACACGTCGATTTTAAAGGCGAAATCTGACGTACAATTAAGAGGACATGACGACTAAAAATACACACACACATCCAGAGAAAGGATTATCTAAGGTTTAATCGGTGACATGGTTGGCTGTAACAATATAAACAAGTCACAATCTGAATATTTTATACATTTCGGGCACTTGTTAGGCACAATATATTATTAATTAATGCTCTATGAACCATGAGGAAATATCTCCAATCAGGAATAAGGTGACAGCCTACTTTTTTTGTTTTTAAATGTAAATACAAGTATTGTCTCTTTGAACTTCGTTATGCATTCCACGTCTCTCCCTATACTGAAAGTGTGTGTGCGTGTGTGTGTGCGTGTGCGTGTGCGTGTGCGTGTGTGTGCGTGTGTGTTTGTGTTTGTGTGCGTGTGACAGAGAGAGAGAGAAAGAGAGCGAGAGATGGCCTCCAGTGTTATCTGATCTTGTGATGTTGGAGCAGTGTAGCGTTACAGGTATACAGAGCCTGCGTGTAAGTGGGGCTAAGTATCTTTAGCAGCCTGCAGGCATTTTGAAAATAACAACAGCGCTTCCACGGGAAAAAATCGTCAATACAATGAAATAATACAACATGTTATATGGTGTATCATAATTAACAGAACGTGCCGTTGATTTGATAGTTTATAATTTGGCCTATCTTAAGTAATGATAATGTATGTACTAATGTACTATGTAATTACATGTCTAATATGGCCTATAATATCACGTACAATCAATATGGATTATTTTTAACGAATATGCAATATTTTAGATTTCGTTTCCACACATTTAAATTATTAATTAAACCACAAATAAGCCAGTAAGCATAACGTTACTATCTGCAGTATCAGTATCAGATGTTTTGCTGTTTTATTTCCTTTTCTATCTGATTTTTCTGACGGGTTAGCGGCCTTAAGTATCATCAGTGACGCAATGTGATTAAACTGACATTCGGATTAGTAAACTATAATATTCCATTACACATCATTATAGCCATACTAAATTGCATTGGCGTTCTAGAGCATTTTCAGTTAACAGTTATTCCACTGAGTCACACATTGACCGGTTCATCATGTTTCGTGGAATGACACGTCATCAAGCAGGGACAAAGACTACTATATCTTTAGTAGCCTATAGCTTTTTACAAGGATTCTCGCGGTTTTCACTGTACCACAAACCACACAGATTGTAAAGCTGTGAAAAGGCTATGTGGCGCGTTCTCAATATCTTTTTGCGAGCGTATAGTGTAGATACAACTTTCGTCGCCAATTTGCCAGGGCCCCCGTATCTAAGTTTTAGATACAGCCTATTTCAAACATCTGCTTAATTGCAATGATCTATTTAGAAAAGAGATAGTTGACAGTCAGTGTATGAGTTTGACTAGATTACCTAGACATCATGGGTTGTGAGACTTATAGAACCTAAAACCTTTTATAGTTTATAACAGGTCACAGTGTGCTGGTTTTAATAGTATTGTTGTTATTATTATTATTATTATTATTATTATTATTATTATTATTAATAGTATTATATTTTTTTAAACTTAGGGGTTACAACATTTCAACATTTTAAGTAAAATTGGGCCATGCTATAATAAAGTGTTATGAAAGTGTTTGAACGCAATCGTCATTAAAGCCAAGCAATATTCTGATAGTATCGCCTAAATGATTCTATATAGTCATAATTTATACAAAGAAAAGATCCCGGAACCGGAAAGCAAACGTAAGGTGGCAAAACGAACAGCAACAAGCAAGAAGCATAGCCTGTATTTTGATGTAGTCCTCAATTGATTGAAATGGTCAAACAGATTGTTGAAACAGGCAGCAACTGTAAGACTTATATATATATCCAGTCATGTCGTTAGTGTTTTCGGTTGTAGCCAATATATGCTTTTATTAAATTGTTAACTGTGTGTGTGTGTGTGTGTGTGTGTGTGTGTGTGCGCGCAGATGCTGACAGGCGGCGGGGGCGCCAGACATACACCCGTCACCAGACGCTTGAGCTGGAGAAAGAGTTCCACTTCAATCGGTACCTCACACGGCGGCGGCGGATTGAGATCGCGCAAGCGCTGTGCCTCTCGGAGCGACAGATCAAAATCTGGTTCCAGAACCGGAGGATGAAATGGAAGAAGGAGAACAAGACCGATTCCCCGTCAAAGGCGGGACTGGTGACCGGCGAGGAAGAGGATGATGAAGGAGAATTGTGATAACATTAATAATACCGTCTGGTTTAACTGACGCTTTAAGGACAAAACAAACACGTCTCAAACATGAAGTAGCACTTAAAACCTATCCCTATAAATAGGCTAGGTCTGGAACTAATGAACAAATGTAAAGCTTTTATAGGCCTACCTTATTTGACAGATGCGTTTATAATCAGAGAGAGAGAACTGGGCCTATACTCTCACAACTTATGTTTTCATTGATGTTAAAAAGAAAATTAACAAGTTTGGGTTGATCATATTGAAATGGAACTTAGTTGACACGAATTGGTGTTATCAGAATTTGGATTGTATGACATTTCTAGTGAGGCTTCAGAGGATTTAAGTTGTCTATATATGCTTGGGGAATTAACATGTCAGGTGTTTGGCAGAACCGTCGTTTGACTAAACTTTCACACAAACAGCGAACCCAATTCGATATAGGGAAGTCAATTTGCACGCTAAGATGTAGCCCAAAAACCTGGTTAATATCCATCCATTAAGCTGGGTTCCATTCTGCCTTAATGCTGAGCCTAAGGGCTAGCAGTTACTGTAGGCTAGTTTGCAGTGCTACGTGTGAGCTACATTTCAATGGATATGTTGAGAAGGTAGAGTGCAATGTCTGTTGCTTTGTCAAATTAGTTTACTCTGCCAGCATTTGAAGCTACATGTGCACGAAATATAACATTTCCGTGATTGTGTTCTTGCATTTTTTTCCAGGTTTATGGACAGGAGTCTTCACATTGAGAATTTTGCCTAATTTATGTGTTGTCGTGTCTATATGTTATTGCACATATTCGATAGTGCAAATAAAGTAAACAAAAGCTATTTCTGTAACATTTATCACTGAATTCTTCCTGTTATCGCCAGGCAGTGTTAACTGAGCACTGGATGTCACGTGATGCATATGTATGCCTATGATGTAGCCTATAATGTTTTCTACTTCACACATTAGAATTGCCTATGTGAAATGTGTAGTTCAACTTAGAAAATAAACACTACTGTATAGGCCTATTTGAATAAAACTAGAACATTAAATTGCTGCGTTTTCTCAAGACGACTCCTTAAATTGTTAGAACAAAAGATAAGTAAATATTAAAGAGACACGTTTGTAGCTGTAGACTTCTGAATATCTTGCTCAGATTGGCATATTTTTGGGTTGACAAAGCAATAATTGTAATTCTTATACAACAATTAGGCCGAGCCTATGTCTAGTCAAAAACAGATAGGTATTTGGTTAAAGGAGTTCTACCATGTACCTGCTGTATACACCTATAGCAGATTACTGTGGCCGTCCAGTTTTATCTTTTTTTACTAATAAAACGCAGACGAGGAGAGTGATCTTCGAGCAGCGTTGCATAAAATCTCTCACGGGCGTTTTGCCAGTAATTACTGATATGGAGGTGTTAATGATGCTTCGTTTACACTTCCCTATTATATATTACATGCTATAGTGGTGGATTTCAGGATTTGAAATATTTTCATACATTATATATTTATCAATAGCCTAACTTTACTGAAGCACACATGCCTATATTTACAGTAATTGACAGAATTTTGCCACATAGACGTTTTACATCAACATTTTAAACAATCTCTGCCATTTAAAAAAATGATTGAGATTGAAAGCAATGCGTGAATCAAACGATGCCTATCATATATTATATATATACTGTATATATATATATATAATATATGACATACGAAAACAAAGATGGGCACAGTATATTATGGTTAAAAGTAGGCTATGTTGCTTCAAATGCTTTTTCTATTAGCTGCATGCAACCTGCATGGCCTATCTGATTTTACAACAACCCATGTCCACGCCACTATCCCGTCACAAAACATTGGGGAAATATACATATATGCTCTGCTTTTTCCAAGCACGTAAGGTGATTGGATTCTTCATCTGATTTGCCTTTATCGGAAGCAACACAACAAAGTTATATTGGAGGGGGCCGTTGGAGCATAGCCTAACGTCTTTATTGCGTCATTGAAAAGGCCGGAAATAGCCATAAAAGTAACACACAAAGAAATCGACAAAACGTGAAAACAGACTCTTAGTCTATTTGCGTTCCACGGTCTCAGCCATTGCGACAATGACTTGCTCCTATATTTGTTTATTCCTTTATTTAGTGAATTTTAATACTCTCCATTTGGATATAGGATGCTTCAAATCCGGGCCTGTGACAACCAAAACATACTGGAGTCAAAAAACAAAAACCAGTCTCAGGTACCATTTCACGTACTGGGTAAATGTAATGTGTATATATTTGTAAAGTACTAGCGATTTTTAAAATAATAAAACATATTGTTGTGAAATGCTTCAACACATTGAAATTGTAAGATATATGAAAATCTTAATATTTCAGTGCATGCGTGTCCAAACGTCATGTTAAGATATTGTCTCAGTCAGCCTTAAGTAGCTGCATATAGTCTTAATCACTTAACAGCATCTAAATAAAAGTAGACCTCTCCTACATATTGGGCTGTAATGAGAAATGACTCCTGATTACATCTTTGTTGGTTTGGGTTGGTCAAATATTTGTCTCTAGATTAGTCTAGATGAATCCTTTGTCTGCATTTGGGTGGTTTCCATTTTGAGGTGTGTGTCTATAGTGTTTTAGGTACTGCAGTGGAGGCTGCCTCTCCGAGCATCTTTAAGATTCAGGCCTTTGGGCAATAATGGCGCCGCACTGCCGCATTGCGAAAACACCTCTTTGCTTGCCATCCTGTCATGCGGTCAAGAAACCGTAAATTTGTGATTGGCAGAAGCAGAACGTACGTGATATCGACATAGTGTAAGTATATTTGAGGATAAACCCTGGTTTATAAACATGTTTTCTAACTAATTAATGGAACACCACCATATAGCCTATCATGGACGATGTAATGCAGGATATATGATACATTAGGGCACGATATACTTCGTATTGGTGTAAAAGCATGTATGTTTCAAATTCTATGATAGGCATATGCTAGGCCTAGCAGCATGGACGAAAGGTAGCCTATGGCATTGAATAATCGTGCAGGACAACAGGAATATAATGATTGTATGTCATGTTTATGTAATTTTTTTAAAGCTTGCAATAATCTAGTTTGTATATTTTGTGTTATATCCAACTCACCCTTACCGTCAGATGGTATAGCTAACAGATATTTATATTTATTTTTTACTAAGATGCTAATCCTATAGGCTGGCACTAAAGTTTCAAATAAGCGAATTATTGTATATATAATTATTCAGATATTCAAATGCCTAAGTATTGTACTGCTAAGAGTTTTTGAAATTGGGTAATATTTTATAATTCAGATTGACAAATATCACGTCCTATTCCACTTTTCAATCGGACACATTTTGTTTAATAAACGACATAGGCCTATAATAACCCTACCATGTTAACATTATACATGGTGTGTTGATTGGATTGTCCAGTAAAACATAGCCTATTCATTTATTTTTAAAACACCACTGAATCTGGAAAACTACGATGAGATGAGCCTAGTAAACGATTAATATCATTGTCCAGTAAGAATCAGGCGAGAGGCCTTGATTCCTTATTCTTCCGTCTCGGGCAAAGCATGCTGATTAACAAGGACGTTTTAAAAGAAAGCAAAAGAGCCTACAGCCATATTAGACATACATCTATTGAAACATAAACGCTATCCACTGAAATATCATTCTTATTGTTTTTGATGTTATAACCCAGAAAACACTGCGAATTATATTTGCTTTTTTTTTTTTTAAAGCAAAGAAAATGGCGACCAGGCAGTGAAGGAGAGAATGGATCTCTCCTCTAAAAGCAGTCCATGAAGAAATGCAATAAATTCCTTGTTGTTTTATGAAAATTTACAACTTTGTGATAGAACTTTATGAGTGGCCGGGTGCAGGGATTGGCCGACGGGCTGGTCATGTGGATAGGCTTAACGTGAACATGAACTTTTTATGATTTCCCAAGTGGCTATATTGCTGCATTCCATTTGGCCCCGCCACCCTTTCTTCCTGTGGTGGTTTAGCCTATACACGCTTTGTGTTTAACATCGTATTCACCCAAATATTTTACAATAACGGCCTAATGACCTTTAGCGGGAATGTGCGAGGCGAGTAAAGAAAGGGAATGCACGGGACAGATCAGTGTGAGGACAGCCGTTGGCTGAGCCAAGCTACGCTCGTACCCCCCTTCTGTTTACAGGGACCTTCCTCCGCCTCCGTGGCTGTAGCTCCGGTATCCAGCTCGCGTTGTCTATGCTAACGTTGGATACTGGGACAGCTCCTACGCGATGGAAGAAAGACACGCCGTCGTTAGTGACAGAAAAAAACCCGGAAGGGGGGTGAGGCTGCTCCGACGTCTCGCCCTCAAATGCATTAACCGATACACAATTGTTTTCATCATCGCCGCGAGGGAGAGGATGATGGTGATGAAAGTGATGATGATGGTTGACGACCAGGACACAATCAGGAACGGTTGATCTGCAGGAGCTGTTTGTTTAGCCGGTTGCATTTCTGGCCGGCCGGTTGGCGGACAGATCTAAACGGCGGGGATGCCGTTAAAGCACTCATTTCTACTAGCTGCAGGTGTGAGGCTCGCTGCGCCGCTGCCCGGCATGCTCCTGACTGATTATCAACAAACGGTAAGCCGTACGTTCCTCTCTGGTAACCACCACGCACTGCTGCTATCGGAATTACACTGTAATAGACCCTTGTTGCACGCGTAAACATTGATGCTGTTACAACCATTTTTGGATGTCGTTGATCAGAATATGCATCCACCAGGAGATATCTGCTATTCAAACTTACCGTTACAAAGACATGCTGCTTTGTTAGCTAAATGTGTTATTTTGATTAGTTTAACAAATCAGCTTTCTAAGAGTGGGAATTACAGGCGGCAGACACATTCATCAATGGGCTAAGTAAGATTAGTCTGAAAGCTAAGATCATGTCCGATTTATGCTGTGGACGGTGAACGCCCCACTGAGAGGCGCGGGGCTGGCATGCTTTGATGGAACGGAGTCGGAGACATTGATACATATTTTTTTTTCACATGGCGCAAAGCAAAGCCACGAGCTGGAGTGTGAATGTTTTTTTTATCACTTCATCTATCAGATAGACGGACATCCCAATACACATTGTAATCGTATTAACTTTTATTAAAATAGTCTTCTAACCTTGGCAATGTGGGCAATAAGTGCTATAAGCTATACTGTACTTCCTACCTCCATAGTCTCAGGTCATATTCGGCGTGAAATGAGCATAGTAAAAATGGGTCTACTTCCACGTCGTGGTGGAATAGCTTCCAGGTTATAAACTGTATATTGTCTGTGCGCTTGCCGTGTTCTGTGCCGTGTTGACGCGAGACAATGGGTGCTCCTGGAGGAGTATTTTTGATGACTATCTTGCAGGTCCGCTCCCTGCTAACACTTAATCTGCCTTTTTTCCACCCACCCACCCACGTACATACACACACACACAACTCCGGCGGGCGGTCTGCTACCGCCGGAGAGAGCAGACATGCCGGACAGGCCACCACCCAATATCCCCTGGCAGCAGTATGTCTGTATCTGTTGGTTTAAGTCTCGTATTTCTTGGTTCGGTTCAAGTCTCACCCCCTAGTCTCTCTCTCTCTCTCTCTCTCTCTCTCTCTCTCTCTCTCTCTCTCTCTCTCTCTCTCTCTCTCACACTCTCTCTCTCTCTCTCTCTCTCTCTCTCTCTCTCTCTCTCTCTCTCTCTCTCTCTCTCTCTCTCTCTCTCTCTCCCTCTCTCTCTCTCTCTCTCTCTCACACACACACACACACACACACAAACATGCATTTCCTATATCATATTAAGCCTAGGCTACATGTACCTGTTATAGCTTTATTATTGTCATGTATGTAGTGTTGCAGTGAGCCTAGGCTACATGTACCAGTTATAGCTGTATTATTGTCATGTATGCAGTGTTGCAGTGAGCTATAGGCTACATGTACCTGTTATCTTTATTATTGTCATGTATGTAGTGTTGCAGTGCTAGTCTGATACTTCATGTATGGGCTTTTGAAATGAATAGTCCTTAAGTACAATATCGCTATATAGGGTAGCTGTGACTTGTGAAAGGCTGTAAACGCACACACGCACACACACACACACACACACACACACACACACACACATCGCAGCCATCACCCCTTTATGATGCAGGAAGTTAAACTAATTATGGTAAAGATTAATATTATTTAATTTTATTGTTAATAATTTGTAATTATTTGTATTAAAATATTTCCAAAAACAGTGTAGATTATATTGAAATCAAACACATGTTGACAATGAAAAGAAACATTAATACTAATTTTAAAAAGACGTCACTGTCCTTCTGATTTAACTGTTCTGTTCATTTTACCCAAGATCCTTAAAACTTTAATTATCCCTGAAAGCTTTAATGAATAATGAATTATTCATACTGATGTCTGGAAATTTCCCCGTAGATTTTTACTTAAAAAAATGGAATCATAAATTGTTAAATGACAAATCAAATTAAGAAATAAGTATATGCTTTATAAATATAAGCAATATATTATCCAGAAGTGCAATCGT
>JAODUE010009953.1:0-2500 GCA_027564755.1 Amblyopsis hoosieri | reverse complement strand
TTGACCTATGGAAACTCATGCCACCTTACATTAATGCTATGGCGAATAGCTCGTGACGTAAGAGGAAACCAATCCAGCCTCAACTGTTATTATTCCTTATTAATGATTGAACTAGTCTGCTACTGCACGACCGACACAACTCTCAAACAATGGCAGCTTCCCGTTCTCACAAAGCGACGGCCAGAGAGGAGAGGAAACTCTGCGTCCTGTCCGCAATAGAGGAGATGGGTCAGAATTAACGTTTAAAAAGGGCGACATTTTCTCTTGACTAGTATTTGCACGGTGGTCGGTTCCACAGTTCCACATTAACGGCAAAAGTAATAATGTTCTGTTTCTGATGGCAACAATATTCACCAACTGCAGTGTGACTTTAAGGTCAGAGAGAGGGGGGCGGTGGAGATATCGTAATGTATCTATTTTATTATCTATTCTAGCGTTTATAAGTTATGGGTTTAGGAAAACACATTGCGGTCCACGTTTTTGAAATTATTAAAGTAGGCTACACCACCGGTTACCTTTTACCTCGTTGTACCCAGCCAATTTTGCGTTCTGGCATTAACGTAGGCCTATGTTTTTTAGATGACAAGCAGAGAACGTCGCCATAGATTTCGTGTGGGGGAAAAACGAGAGATGAATAGACACGCAAATAAAGCCTATACGACACATATTATGGTTATGAGCAACATTTATGGTCTTAAAGCATCAGGCCTGAATGTGTGTGTGTGTGTGTGTGTGTGCGCGTGTGTGTATGTGTGTGTGTTCGGGGGGAGAGGGGCGGGGGTCTTGAAAACACAATTCCTAGACATAGCACACTGACAAATAATGTATTCCCGATCTGTGTTTTGCGTAAATTCGTTTTCATTCAGGAAAAATATTCTGCAATCGCCGTGTAACGTAAAACAATGCTGTAAATGTAAACATCATGCCACTCGCACAATCCGTCTTAAAGCCTATAGCCTTTCCTAAAATGATACCTCTTACAATCACTGTAATAGTAATAGTGTTAGGCGCACGGCCTTAATCAGTGTCAGAAGAATTAATTGCGACAAACCATGCCGCAGTGTGTAGTCAAAAGTGTGTCTGTTTTTGTATGCTTTTTGACGTATATCTTTTCCCCTCTGGGAAGGGGGGTGTGGGGGGGCGGCAAGACGCAAGGCTGTAGCCTAATTAATGTGACATAGAGAAAATAAGTAATTGGCACATTGATCAAAATACGATTAAACAAACTCACTACCTGGACAAAAAACAGAGAAGCTCCGCGAAACAGTATGGTTCCACTACTCCTACATATTTGGTAGTTACTGTTTTACAACTGGTAGGTTTATATTTACGGTTAACCTGTTGATTCTAGAGTAAAGTAATGCTCACAGATGAAACCGCTAAAATTTTGTTATTGACATAAATAGACAATATCTTACCGGAGCTCTGGCGAAAATAGTTTTCCGTATAATTATTACCCTCCCATATACAACGATTATCAATAGTCTACATCGATTATTAAAATCCTGCTGTAAGCATAGGCTACAAGCATGCAACCCCAAATCCACGCCTGTACTCATTATATTACCAAATACATAAATCTTTCTGTCCTTGCGTAAAAGTATATATTTACAAACGGCTAATAATAACTGTACGGCGAGCCGTAATTCACATCCGCACTGCGCACACACATGTCTACGCGCGCTTGTGATTTACGGTCACCAAATACCTTTCATTGTGGTGGTATTACCTCCAAAGTGGCTGGAATGTATTCTAATATTATGTGGCCTCAAGTGGTGCAGTAATAAGGTGTATGTGTGTGTGTGTGTGTGTGTGTGTGTGTGTGTGTGTGTGTGTGTGTGCGCGTAGTGTGGGCCCAAAAAATAATGGGGTGAAACAAAACACTAATCCGTGTGTGTGTGTGTGTGTGTGTGTGTGTGCGCGTGCGTGTGCGTTTGCGCGCGCGATAAGGGAGATCGAGAGGAAGATGCAAAAGAGGTAGGAAGCGGGCACGGATTCGATTTAACGCGCAGAGGATTCCGGTGTGATTGCGCAATATCACAGGGGACTGCGGGAGGCAGGGAGATGAACGCCGAACGAAAATATACAAAATAGAAAGGCAGATTTAAAAGAAGGAGAAAATAACATGGAACCTGGGTGTGGGCGCTGGCTACACGAGGGAAGCTCATACAAAAATCTCGGGACCCCCTCTCCCCACCCCCTCCTCCCCCTCCTCCATCACCCCCTCCTCCCGCCGTCTTGCTCGAGGGTTCTAGGCTATATCTACTTCTTTCTTCCCTCCGTTGAGAGAGCGAGGGGCAACGAAATTACCGAAATTAACGAATTTGCCAAGTGCTCGGAGCCGACGCCATTGGTCAATTGGCGGTCAGCTGGTCGCCCCCCCCTGCCCTTCCCGTCCCTCACCCCCAACACACACCCAACCGCCGCACGCTGTTCCACTGCCTCTACTCCCCCCTTTCTCCCTCTACTCCAGCTCCCGTTCTGCTGTGTCCCATACTGG
>JAODUE010009942.1:0-28002 GCA_027564755.1 Amblyopsis hoosieri | reverse complement strand
GAGATATATAATGGCATGTGTTGTTGACCAGTGATCATGTTGGCATGTTGACCAGTGTAGTAGTCTAGTCTATGTCACAACCATGTGTAACGATGTCAAGACAACTGCGCTACAACCATTAGTTAGGTAAATATTTCTCTGAAATACTTCAACACATTGATGGGCTATTTATAGCAACTGTCTGGTGGTGAACTTGTAATGTGTTTGTCCTTCGCCCCAGGGAGTGTGGTTCAATTCCCAGGTGGGACAGATTTTTTTTTTTTTTTTTTTGGTTTTAATAACTTAAAACATAGTTGTACAGGCTTAAAATTTGAGACATTTTTTGTCACACTTTCGCCCCCCCCACCTTAAAAACATCTCCTGCGCCACTGATTGTTAGTATGATACGATGTTTTTAGACCAACAGCAGTGTGTGTTTGTGTGAGCGCATTGAGTGTGTGCGTTGTTTTGAGCCAAGTCTGATTCCGCCGAACTTTGTGCTGTAGTAGGCTCAGCGTGTGTTATGTATAGATAGTATAGTCACGCGTTTGGCCGTGCGGTGCACAGTATACTATAATAGTTCCATAGCACCCCCAGTATTTAGTCAAGCACCCCCACAGCACCCCCAATACAATTCTGCTGGCGCCGCCAATGTTTAGAACCATAATAGAACAGGCAGAACCGTCAGCTAGCTAAAGCCCTACTACAGTAAAACTATTTATATAGTTTTCTAGTGCCATAACATAAGCATACAAAAACATATTTCCTCTCAGATAATCTCTTAAAAGTTTACACAGCTAATGTAAGATAAAACACGTTTTGTAAAACTCACTAAATATCCCCTCACAATTCGCTATTTTACCGTTCTCTGATGAAAAAATAATCTGGTACTTCTACACAACCCTGGCTCCATAAATAGGAACATATACAAAATGGCAAACACTGCTCACAACAACAATGCCCTTGGCTTCACAACATGTTTCAATGTGTATGTAGAGTTTGTTTTGATTTGAGCTTGAAGTTAGCAAGCGTTCTCGCGAATGACATATTGTGCTTGTAATTGTCCTAATAAAAGTTAGCTATTTTCACTGTCTGTACAACCAGGTCATTTCAATTTTAACATTTGATCCTTCAGGCTAAACTAACCCCTAATCTTAATCTAAGGGTAAACTACCCCATAAATGTAACCACCTTAAAACAAAGGCACATACTGTAGATAGTGGTCAGGAAACAGATAGACATGAGTAGCAGGATGTTGTGCCAGAGGTAACTCTCACACTGTAGTGCTGGAATCACGCCCGCCAGGATTAGTTTAAGGATTAGTTACAGAGAAGGACAGACAACAACACAGTTATACTCCCCCCACCCCCTCCCATTTGCACACAAACACTTATTTAGGTCTCTCGCTGACTCTGTACCGATGCTCACCACCATTCAATCTCCATGCATTTCTCCCTTCATTCATCTGCCTTCCCATTTATCTGTAGCTCTCTCTCTCTCCCTCTCTCTCTCTCCCTCTCTCTCACATGTCCGATTCCAATCCAGGCAGAACAAAGACGAGCGACAAGACGGACACATCCCTCTGTTGATCTGCGCTAGCTCACTGCGCTGCCTTCTGCGATTGCCCTGCAGTCTGGTCTGGCTAAAGAGTCTACAGCTACAGTACACAGTAGGGTTGGGCCCATATACGATGCCATCATCCATCGCCGATGGCTAACAGGCACCACAATGTTTTGCAGGCATCATGAGCGGTGTTCAGAAAAAGTTAAAAACATCTAGTGAAACACTGGGTAATACGCCATTTCCGAGGATCGCCGAATTGCTGTGATAAGGATCACCTTACTTCTCTCTTTCCCCTCTCTCTCTCCAACACACATGCAGATGCAAAATACACTCATGCCTTGGCTATATCTATATATATGTCTCGATGTCTACATAGATGTAATGATAAAAACAACTTTATAGTTTACTGCTTGTGCTCACTCACTTTGCTGTAGACTGTAGACGGTTACTATCAAATGGATGTTCGCTAGCTGATGATAATCGCCGTCTGTCCATCTTTTGCACAAATTATATGAGCAGATAAATCATGTACACCACTTCAGAAGAGTCATATTTCATTAGGTAGGCTATAAACTCGGAACAATTTTTATCGACTGCATTGGCCGACGCGGACACCGTTATTACAGATCAATATGACTAGACCAGACCAGGCCTACCGTAGGGGTTAAGAGGAAAAGTAAGGAAACATGGTGAGTAGGGGTGAATGGACATAAAATATAAGTAGCCTACTGCCTGACCTGCTTATAGTCATTTATTAACTACTACTTCAATTCCATAGATAGTCAATCATTTATAATTAGAGCTACTTATTTTTTGTTTGAAGTTTAATAAATTAAGATAAAGAAAAATGTATATCGCGAACACCTCCCCCCCATGTCATCGTCCATCACGATGTATTACTGTAGACATCGTCCGACGCCAATTTAAAAGTCGTCGATCAACCCTAGTACACAGATACAGTACTTTATACACATATACACACAGCTACAATACACAGTACAGTACTTTATACACATATACAGTACACAGCTACAATACACAGATACAGTACACAAAGAAATACAGAGAAACAATGTAAGGAATATAACATTTTTCAAATCAAATTAAGGAAATATAAGAAAAATCTAAACAAATGCAAAAGTTGGAAAAAGGGCAATTCCTTTATCCTTCCTGCTGCTACGTTATGTCAGAATATCAGCACCATGCATTACACAGATACAGTACACAGATACAGTACGCAGACACACACACATACACAGGGTGAGGAGATTATCAACTGCCTTCTGCAAGCATAATGTACACGTGCACACACACGAACACCAAGCAACAGTCTTGAATGAGCATCATGAAAGGCAGCACATTAATACAGGATCAGGCTCATTAGCACATCTGAATCAAGCATACTGAATAAAATCAGACCAATATCCTTGATCTGGCACAGGCCTGTGAAAGCCCCCCTTTCACTGACAAGGTAACTGGTAGACAAGCTGATAGCAGTCACCCTCAAAGTGGAACATAATATAGAGAAAACAGAAGCGCTTATTTCAAACATCAATTTAATCCTTTTATAAAGCAAACCCATTTGTTCAATGACACTAGTGTGGCAAATGAAAGAGGAGACTGTGTACACAAGCATTAGGCAGATGACAACACACTGAATGGGCCTAATGTGCAAGTTCATCCACAAATTGGCCCTGTTTGCAGCAAGAACGCACTCGTCTCCTTTCCCCAAATCGCTAGCTGTCCAAATGCAGGCAGAAAACGGCTGTCATACTGAACCTGTCGCCTGAACATACAGATGGATTAAGTCATCGTGATTTGACCTCAGGGAGGTGGGACGAGAGAGTGGTTCTGAAAGGGCGGGGGGGAGGGGGGGATGGTGGGGCAAGCAGGTCACATTAATGTGGACCAATCATCTCTCCTAGAATCATTAGGATGATCAATGGAGTTCTAATGAGATAACATCTGGAACAAAGGGCCCTAATAGCAGACAGCTGCTCGGCAAAGTGAGCTAATTAGCGGCGTGTTTTGGAGATGCTGACTAATGCTGCCGCGGACGTAGCTAGGTTGTGGACCGCACCCTGTCCACTCCAGACATGCAACATGTTGAGTATTACATCTCTCCTCCAACAACTAATCATGGCTGACACACACATCAGTACATCAGCACTAAATGTTGGTGGTGATGCCTATAAGTGACTGTGTGTGTGTGTGTGTGTGTGTGAGAGTGAGAGTGAGAGAGAGAGAGAGAGAGATTTCAACGTTTCCGCTTGAGATGAGTCCTTATCGAGCGGCACTAAAATTGGTCAATTATGGAGAAAATCTGCTTTGAGGTAACCTTTCAGCTTATTAAATAAGCTATAAATCAATCTTTAGGGCAGAATGGCACTCTGGCTTTAATGAGTAAAAGTTCTCACTAATACTTTTTTGTGTCTCTCATGTGTGTGCGTGTGTGTGTGTGTGTACAGTATGTGTGTATATAGCGTGTGTGTGTGCGCGTGCGTGCGTGCTAACTGAGAGGATATACTGTAGCGAAACAGAAAGTTAGCTTTGTGTCATCCAAGTCTTTGGTAATCATTATTAAATAACAAAGACCTCGGTGTGGTGTACCACACAATAGATAAGTCAATACAGTACTACTTCAATAGGGAAATGGATTCAAAAACAAATAATTTCCCTGTTGTCCTGTTTTTATATTCTACTGTTACATCTACCGGTCTAAAAAGAGGAGCAGAAGAGTTACTCAAAAACTAAATTTTGATATCATATAACATAGAAATGTTAACACCAAAATAACAATAAAATAACTACATTTATTCACCCTGCAACTGTACATTTAAATGTAACTCTAAATGTAACAAAGCCTATGATTAGGACTCATGGGGCAACAGTACAGAATCCACTTCTAGTATTTCATTTCGAGATTCTTATGCTATATTGACTTTTCCTGTGTAGCATTGATTTAAAAAAAGTACAGTACGGTATGCTACTGTATATCAAACACAATACCGTAACACTCATCCATACCCTGATTCCCTGTAAAGCCAGGCCCTCTGAAGGATAGCGATGTGCATGAAGAGGTGTAGAAGCAGCAGAAACCCACATTAGCATGGGCTGTTTGGGGGGGGGGGGGGAATACCATCAGATGTGAGTGCAGTCGACATTGCAGCAGCAGTTCCACAGAGACCACGACAACTGCGGCGAAAAGGCTCCCAACTAACTGTAATTGGTTTTAAAATAATAGAATTCATTACAGTTATGGCGCTTGTTCAGAAATGCAAACAGGGGGAGAGGAAAAAAACATTCACTGGAGACTCGGGCTGAACCGCTCCACTAAAAACCATGGGGAGATGAAAGGCATAATTCAAATGACAATTTTAGAACCCTTAGTTCATTTATATCAGAAGCCATGAAGATGTTGGCGGAATAATAACATCAATTTTTTTCCCCTTCCACTCTTTTGTTCTACTCGCAGCGCTCACAACTCGGAACTCTGAACTTTTTTCCTTCTCAATTTCATTCTTTCGTGGTGGCAAATTCCTCCTCCTCACACTGAGACATGAGAGGCGACACACAAACAATCTGGCATACGACGCCCGTAGGCAGGGGAGACAGCTAACTGAAAGCTAACATGGGAAGTCTTGACAGGGAGGACGAGAAAGACCTCGCACATGACAGTGAGTTTGCAGCTTGTCTTATTAAATGACTGTAATTACACACATCGCGGGGCCGCATTGTAAAGCCCTCTGTGTTTATCGCATGCTTGCGGTGGACTGCTCAGGTGTGTGAAGACAGCCTTCAACCCAATCAGCCTTCCAACAAAAAGACATCATCTCCCAAGACCACCCAGGAATATAAAGAGAGCGGTCAGCTATCTCTCAACGTGATTGGATGTCAGCCCACCTGCTGGGTATATATCCGACATCAAGGACAGCCCCGTTTGGAACACTATATGTCCACCATCAAATCACCCTTGGGCCAATATTCAGTAATTGGCTCCATTCTGAACAAGTGTCTGTTGTGGTTTTTACACTAAGTGGTGAACCTAGAGCCACTCAAACTTGCGTCAAAACATCAGGTACGGGGATATTTTCCACTTTTCCAGCGGTCAGTCTGATCGCCCTTCCATTGATTTAGTCATTGCTAAACACAAACATGTCCACCACATGACATTGCTTTGACAAATGGATGTGGCGGGCAGGTAGGTGAGAGGAAATGGGTGGGGGCGGCATGTGAGCTGAGTGACAAGGCACAGAGAGACATGCCTTTGCCACCGCTCTCCGCGAGCGCTGCCTACAAGGCCAGAAGCGACCTGGCAGGTGAGACCGCAGCCAGCCCGCGGCATGTGTCTGCGCGTGACTCTGACTCGGTGTCAAGTAAGAAAGCACCAGGTGTCAGCCCCCCGCGGCTCAAATGGAAAACAACGTGTTCAGGACAGGGATAGGTGGGTTTGTCACTGTAGTGGAATAAGCAAGAAGGTCAGAGATAGGGATGTTGTTGTTGTTGGCCTTTGGGCATTATACATAAGAGGGCCGCGTACATTACAGCGAGAAGCACGGAGGACAGCCGGCAATTTAAATGGTGCGCCTCTGCGGGCATGACCGATGTGCTGCTAGCAAGGGACTGCATCGGTTCGTCACAGTGGCGCCGGTCTGATAAATAATTCAGGCCTGATTGCATAAAAGTGTGGTCAATACAAGAGGTATTGTCAATAGCAGCCCGGGTAAAGCTTGCTTCCTCATATGCCCTGATTGTGCAAGTGAAGCGTTAAAAGCTAGAGCGCAGTGGGGCCGCTAGAGGCTGGCTGTCTACTGCTATGTCAGAGCCCGTCTCACTTTTAAAAATGTACACAGATAAGGTAACAATGATGAATCTGGTCTTTTTTCCCTTTCCTTTCGCCCTGGCTGTCTGCAAGTGCAGGGTGAAAGTATTGATCTGAGAAGACAGATCCATTTGAATGTTGTTGAGCCATTTCACACTTATTCTCCCTTTTAAAGATCAGACTTCTTACAAATGGCATTAGGGCAGACATAGTGGTGTTCTGTGAGGGCTGAGAGAAACCTATTAGGTCAATTCCGTAGCAACAATGTGGCTTTTCAGCCCCACATGCATGTCTCAGTAGCCAAGTTCAACGGGCTTCTACTGCCACCAAGTGTTGGCACTGCAATTACCTCAAGCAATGCATCCGATACATCTGCGGCATCAATGGCTGTTTATATGGGAAGGTGATGCACGCTCTGCCAGCCAGATATAACCAAAGTTGAATTCAGTTGGTGGCGTCATAAATATCCTTAATGACAGCCTTGTATCCTTTTAAGCACATTACAAAATGTGTCAGGGGCATGTTGGAGAACAGGAAGAAAAAGAGAGAGAGAGAAGTTATGAAACTTAAAGGTGCCATTTGAAAAAACGGTCACCGATTTCTCCTGGGTACCCTTAAAAAAAGAAAACTGCAAGCCAGACAATAACAAGTTTACCTTAATCATATCACCAATCATTACAGCGGGGGCTGTCTGGGGAATCGGTAAGGGAAGCTGGCTGTTGATGAGGCGATTATGTGGCTTTGCTCTTGTGCGTCCAAGTATGACGGTGGTATGAAGGCTCTGGGGCTGATGGGGAGAGGCGAGACCTTGTTAGCACACTGTTGTGCTGAGTGGACTAGTTCGCTGAGCAGAGGAGACCGCCCATTGGGCCTCGTAGGCTCAGCTGCAAGAGCAGCGGGGATTATAAGCAGTGTGGCTCTGCACAAGCCCCCACAGCCAGAGCAACGCTGGGTTCCCCTCACGCTGACCCTTGTCGTCCCCGGCCAGCAGCCTCGCTCGGTGGCTGGGAAGAAACAGCAAAGCAATGACAGGTGCTGTGAACCGCTAGCCTGGCTCCGCCCGACTACTGCTCTCAGCTCAACGTTCCCTGTTCACATTAGCGTTTGCATAGCCACCCTGCTGACGTTGAAGAAAGGTGGTAGAGCTAGATGAGGCGATACAAACTGTTGCAGCAACGCTGATTGGTTAAAGGCTGTCCAATAGTTTCAAGAGGTCTATGCCAACGGCTGCGATGCGAGGTGGCACTTCCCAATGGAGTGTTCCCAGACCCTATTCCAGGCTAATGAATAGCTTCAGTGTGGACGAAAGGGAATGTTTTTTTGATATGCACTGTGATGCATTCAACGTATAACTGCTAATTGCTGACACTGTCTCTGCACTATTGCCTCCTAACCATCCTGGAAGGGCTGGATTCCTCCCTCTGTGGTCCCTTCCCAAGGTTTCTTATTTCATTATTAGAATGGTATTTGTATTTCACACTGTGTCACTGAACGCAGTGAACTGAAATGTAGATTCCATAACGCCATATATTAAAAAAAAGTGTTCATATATGGTACAAGGAGCTAGAAAGTTGACGGGGAGATTACAATAATAATATCAATATAGTGGAAAGAGATATCACGATACGCTGTATCGATATATTTGCAAAACGCCAAGCAAATGACCACGTAAATATACACGAAACAAACAGATAAAGAAGCAAGCTGAGGAAAGGGGGGAGCGGGCAGGCCATAACATTGGAGATAAGATGGGGTCTGGCCGCAGCGATAAGCAGATGCGGCGGGAATGTGATGGGAAGGAAAAAGCGTCATCATAAAGTTTATGGAGCCTAATGCGGCCCTGCAGGAGTGTCCCGCAGAGCGAGCGATGGCGGCAATGCTGTCCCGAAAGTGTGACAAAGCTGCGGGGGAGAGATGCGTGACCGGGTACAGAGACAGCATTCACAAGCGCCATTACTGTTATGTCACATGCAACGCAGCACAGGCGCGCTGCTGCACACAATGCCACTGTCCAGTAAGTGCTCACCGATTACAAGAGTAAAGCGCACACAGACACACACGAATCATATGCAACATACCACACTTCCACTTATTATTACCCCATCCCAACTCCTTGACGATATCCAAAGCTAAGCTATCACATCCTAAACTAATGGAACTGCTGTGAAAAATAACAGCACTACCTATAAAGTCGCTATGTGCATGCAGATAAGCACGCATCCACACACACACACACACACACACACAAATTCAGGCATATTATAAAGTAAACCATTGCAATTCACCTCCCTCCCCCTTTTGGATCTAATATCAACACACTGTGACCACTTCAGCCTTTTATGTTCCCTTGAAAATAATGAGATCCATCTCTTTTCTCTTGATAAAAGAGGAATGATTGTTTGTTGTCTCTGAAGACACGATGTGTAATACACGATAGAAAGAGACAGAGGAACTGAACATGGAAAATAAAGCCAAAGAGCAAGAGATACCGTACAATATGACATAAATGGAAATGAAAAGAAATAGGAATCTCATCGCCAGTGATAGCTGCTGTTGGCTCAGGCCCGCCCACCATGTTCAGTTTTTGTTTATGTATTTCATTGTTTCTTTTCCCATGGAAAACCATCGCATTGCCTGTCACCAGCACACTTCAAACTGTATGAAGGCCTGAAGACAAGCAATTAGGCACAAGCTGAATGCGGTCCGCTACAAGTTTTGCCATATTTAGCGGTACACCGTACGGTACTACTGTATTAACCAAATTATTGTGTACTTTGTCATTTTTAGTTTCTTGCCATATTCCAATGATATTTTTTAACAGCAGTAAAGAGAAAACAGTATGTTAATAACTGAAAAGATACTCCCCAAGCTCAATTCAATTTGCAACTTAACTACTATTCAGAACCACACACCAGTTCACATCCTAAATATAAGCACACCAAATTCTTTCAGATAAGAGAGGCACAATAATAACAATTTATGAAAATGGCTGCAGACTGGACAGATAATGATCGATCAGGCCCCACTTGACATTTATGTAGAAAAAATGTAATCATAATGATAACTGCAGAAATAGTAACAATGAAATGTAAATACATGCTCAAGGAGTGATGTGCTCACAATATTAAGTGCTGCTCTATGTCATTCTCACAAAAACATGTTCACGAAGCAGCAAGGCAAAGGCTGAAGATGTTGTGTGCATTAAGAATGATGCGCAATAATGGATATTTATGTGATAACACTATTATGTTACTTCTATTTGCAATTCCTTAAATCAAAATAATACATTTGTCACACTGAGTGCATTGTATTAAACTATCAAACATATTGACATGCAGCAGTAAAAACTCAAAAACCAAGATTTCACTGAGGAATCCTGCATAATTTATTCATATCAACAAAAATACACCTTTTGAGTAAGTGAAGCAAAAAATTTATACACATGTAAACGTATCTGCTTAGCTCACAGACATTTCGTTTCAAAAGGGTAAATACAGCATAAAGACCTCAGCCTGTCAATGAAGGTGCATTGAAACAGCTCGATCCTGCATGAGGATGTTTCCTTGATCTTAATTTAAGACAGAATCTATGGTGCACACTGACCGAGGCCATGAGAAGCAGGCTATTGATTCATTTTTCATTAGTGTTCTTTTAAAGCACCAAGGACATGTGCCACATCAAATCGTCTCAACCTTCCGCACTGGGTTAGTAGCTTGTTTGAAACAAGGCATATTGGTTTGGAACATGTAAATTAAGAAGGGGCGAGAAGGATGGGGAGGGGGGCTTGCTTTTCTTTCAGGCTTGTATATCCTTTTGTTTTGTCTTCCTGAGATCTGACACAATGTATGCTCACCGCACTAAGAGGAGGCAGATGTCTTTGAAACTGCTGGCTATTAGGTGGGCAACAATTTATGTTTGAATTAGAAGGCCTGCTGTTTGTGTTCGGTGAAAATTCCGAGCCTAGAAAATATTACACCCAAAGAACGTTACTTTCTATATTGTAGCATGAAATATACAGTAAATTGCTGGAAATATTAAGTTTGAAATTTCTAATTAAGTTTGATCAAAATGCTATAATAATATTAGAAAGGTTAGTATAGGCTAGAGTATATTAACCGGGTCAGTAACAGGGACTCAAACCCGGAACTTCAGAGCACATGAGCAACAAGGCAAAACCCCACAGGCATCAATGAGAGGAAAGTGACACAGTGATCAGGAGTAGGCAGCACAAGACAGACCATAATTCCACTGACGAGACAAGCTCAGCTCATTTCACCCCAGCAAGCAGAGAAGGAATGGTAGCTTTGCAGCTGCAGCGTTGATCTAGCCAAGCTAGCCGAATAAAGTAATTCTCCAAGTTTACAGGTTGACTGCACAAAAATAATACTCATTTAGCATGTCCCATTAGAGAGCGGTTTGAGTTATGGTTGTTGTTGTTTTTTATCATATCTAATCTAATGCATCCAGTATGCACTGGATGTCTTTTGAATAGCACAGCAACTGAATTGAGATGCGGTATATTGAGTATAATACATTGAGTAGAGATTGTATACGGAGATAAGGAGCCAAAAATACTGAGCCAGAATAATACATCTTGAACATCGGTACATGTCAACAAAATGAAGAAATGTTGCTCTACGGCTAGATGGATGACTATTGCTAGAGAGTTACCAGAAAACGAAAATAATGTACATTATATACTGTACATAATACATAACAACTAGCATGAGATCACCTCATGTGAGTCATGTGGTCCGTTATGCCCCTAATATCCGTTCAGTCATCATTTCCCCTCTCCCTCTGACTCGTAATCTTTTCTAGTTTCTTCTCCTGCTCCCTCCCACCAGTGTTCAGCAGGCTCCTCAGACAGACAAGTGGTGTAATGGCTAGGAAACTCCAAAGAAACAAATTCAATATGGGGATGTCAATGTCAGTCATTTGTGGAATGCCACCACCAAGTCTCGCCAGGCAATCATAGCATTATATTTGAAGGTGAGAAGGTGAATTTACAAACACAAACACACACACACACACACACACACACACACACACACACACACACACAGAGAGCAAGCTATGTCTGGTTCCATAAGGATCAATGGAGACTGACCCTCCCACCTCTTCAGTATTGCAGAGTGTAAAAACTGCTGCTTTTCAACACAACAGGCCATTTCCAATGAGTTTAACAAACTAGATGCATAGTAAATATATCAAATGAGTGGCATGGATATTAACTCTATAAACACAATTGAAACACCTGCTAAATACTAAATACTGTATTACATTTACAGCATTTAGCAGACACCTAATCCAAAGCGACAACCATTAGCCTACATATACCAATAGCAGAAGAGATCAATACACTGTTGTTCTGTTAATAATGATAGCAGCATGCACCGGGGCTAATTATGTTATACATTTAGAACATTTACATTATCTAATAGTACACCATAAAATACCAGGAAAGAATTACTAGAGCATAAGTACCAACAAAGTGTCAATATTCTAAGAGCTTAACAAGGACAGAAAGAAAGTAGGACATTTTTTTAAAGGATAGACAAAAGCAAGCTAAGTGCTAATGGGTTATTAAAAACAATGATACAAGACCATAAATTATCTTGAAACTCGTCAGTTTGGACAATACAGGATGTTTACCACATTTTACTGCCTAAGCCTTTGCTGCTAAGGCTGGACTACTTGACTAGTCAGTCATTTATTCTTTGGGGATTTGAATATTCTTTTATTTCACTTTATGCATGTATTTGCCCTTTAAACACTACTTTCTCTTTGAAAAATCATTCGGAATTTCACTGCCTACACAAAACAATTGGCTCAGTCTGTTCACGTACTGTATGAAGGACAGGCTCTTCTTTCAACGCAGACGTATGGACTTATGGAAGCTCCCATTCGGTCAAATGAGGTGTCAACCAAAAGGTGAGAGTGCAGCTTTTGATTGGAATGTTTTACATGCAAGCTGGAGTTATGTCTGAGAATGTATCATAATGTACAGTACTGTATGTTTGCGTGCTAATATGATAAAACAGCAAGCAGTCTTGAACCATGTGTTTTGGACTAAATATTTTACTGGATCGTCTGGATCGTCTGGACTTTTGCCAATGTGAATTGCCTCCATTTTTAAGTATGTTGGTGGTCTGCCAAAGTTGTGTTGCGTTGATTGTTCCTGCTGTTGTGGCTGTATCTTGTCAGTCGTATACTGTAGCTTTCTGAGTATATGCAGCATGAGTCAGCGTCAGATTCACAGACAGCGTCAGTTTTGTAACATCTTCTAGATATGTGATTTGCATCTTGGTAAGACCCCCCCCCCTTCCCCTTCCCCAATTCAAGCTTAGAATATTTGCTGTTGATTCAAACACACTTCAGCTCAGCCTTGTTTTCAATGCCATATAAAGCAGGTCCCATACTGCAAACATTGTTTTACTGCCAAAAACATCAATTGATACGAATACAAAATAAAAAACGCATCACACATGTGGGTAGTGGGAAAGGAATTTCTATTACAAAGTTGTATCTGTTATTTCATGACAGAAAACCTGTGAAAGCCAGCTATTACCCGTGGCACATCTGCACGTACAGCGTGCACACGCACACACACACACACACACACACACACACACACACACATCCTGACATCTGGAGCCGACCGATGTGTTACCGTGGAAACAGGCAGTCTTTGCGGGGGAAGGGGCTGTCCAGTCATATGGATATCGATCACCTCTGCGGTGTGCTGATGGCTCCTGCAGGTCAACACATGGCCCTCAACAACACCCGTCCTGGTTCTCTTGGTCTGCCAGCAGCAGTCCATCTGGGCGGGTGGGCCCGTCAATGCCAGGGAAGTCTGCTTCCACAATAACGCTACGGGAGCCCCTGATGCAGAGCAGGGCTTGAGCCACCGGGTAAATCAGACCCATTCCAACAGAGGCTTAAGCTTAACAGGCCCAAGCTTAACGCCAGGGTTAGTCATTCCCAAGAACGCTTGCTAACCTCGAGCTCAAATAAATAAAAATTGGACTCTCTCTTCATGGGCCCCCCCCCCACCCCCACACACACACACACACACACACACACACACTCATTGAAATGTATTGTGAAGCAAAGCGTAGTGCTACGACTTTGTTGTTTTGAGCGGTGTTCGCTACTTTGTAGAAGTATCAAATTATTTTATCAACACCCACAGAGAACTAAGATAATTAATAAGTGAAATGCTTAGATATATTTGTTACATTTGACAAAACATGTATTAGCTTACAACTAGCTTACTATTGCTGACTATACATTAACAGGCCAAAGCTTAAGAGACCCAGGCCTAAACTAAAAGTGTAACTGCACCCCAGCTCTGAACCTGATTCCACCCAACTTGAATCAGGAGCTGAGCGAGGGGAGGGGCTGAGAGGGGGACCCCCATTATCATGTATGTTAACATTGAATTTGATGACGTATGAGCAGACTGAGTCTACCGATGAAAACCAGGTCCTGGGTGATTTTTTACGGATATGTGTAGTTCTGTTTTCAACCCATAAAATGCAGATTCTTCATTAAAAAATGGAATTATGTCAATATTCACACCAGCATTGATGTGTCTCATCACAGATCAATCCTATTACTTTGTTTTACAGCTCAAAAAACACATGTTAAGGTGCCGTTACACTTTAACAGGCCCAAGCTTTAGAGGCCATTGTGCTGAATAGGGTTGACATGGCATTATTCAGATTTTAATTGTTTTAATCTCGGCTCCTAACAATTACAGAAAATATATAATTGAGTAAAAAATTATAATTTTGCATGTCATTTTGGCAAGTACACTCTTATTTTGTCTTGTGTTCTGAATGACCGACTCACGCACACTTTCGCCCCTCGTGAAAGTGAAAGATCAACGGGGAAAAGTATTGGCATTTTACTGTTGATTTGTTTCACTGTTTTTAGGTGCATGCAGCAACGGCAACATCTTTGCAAAGTCGTCGTGGTTTCAACATTGACCAAAAAAATCACGATGATTATTTTTACACAATCGAGCAGCGCTACGTTGTGCTGTCTGGCCTGCTGTATATTCGGTGGTCAGCTACACTACGCTGGCGGTGCTCGTCACCCCAATCAGCAGAGGACAAGAATACATGTTGTGAGACCGAGCCAGACTGGATTAGGGCCAATTTACACAGTGGTCTGCTCCCCTGCCTCGTGCCCCTACCTGGGGAAGGGGAAGTGCCAGAGAGATTTCATGCCTGAGACAGAGGAGGAAGTGTTGCTCGCTCCCAGTAGACAATCCTAACACCCTCCCTCCCACACACACACACACACACACACACACCCTCCTCGCTGACAGCGTGAAAATGGGAATCTGCCAGGCAGGCAAGAAGCTAACTGTACTGTAGCCCACGATTGGCTAGCCAGGCTAAATGTTCTCCCTCTGGTTCTTTAGCTTCTTGAGTAGGGCTTTCAAGACTGACAGCTCCCAGCTTCTGTGACTCTCGCCCTACTGTTGCGGGATTGACACGCGGGTCACGGAGGTCAGGCTGGACGGTTTGGCACCCCTCTCGAGTTAGAAGAAACTTTCTGATAACCAGAGCTGTCTTTGACACTCTTTGACACGGTTTGCCGAACTCCTAAAAGTAGGCCTTCACATCTCGGATGAGTGGTCATGACACGCGCTGGGGGTAATTCTGTCATATTCCATTTGCTGAACACAATGTAGCTATTGCCGCTGATCAAGAGCTACTACAGTCTGCTCCGTGCAAGGCTAGCCGAAACTCACTCTTCCCACAGAAATAACCAAGCACAAAAGAACAGCTTGACAAAGAGGGAGAAAAAGCAATCGATACAAAATGGCTCTCTGTAAAATGCCTCAAAGAGCCAGGTTTGTCTGGGTCCCTCTGCAGAGCAGAGGCCAGGTCACAGAGTGCTGCTTTACCATGTCCTCATTCCCGTTAAGCTTTACAGTCCCCTTTAATCCTTACCATGCTCTCAGAAAGCAGAGAAACACTATTAAAGGTGACAATTCAACACAAGCAAAAGCAATAACAGCGTTTCCCCCCTCCTTAAAAGCGCCTCAAAAATCATGCCCCAGCTCTTCACAAAGGCAACAGGGTGCCACTTTGTGAGAACTTGACAGAGCAAATCTGCAATTGCCGCATTACAGTGTGGGGGGGGAAAGTAACATGAAAAATATTGGCACTCCCTTGACAGTGTATATTTATAAAGATTATTGGAGATTTTACTCGGCAAGGAAAGCAAAATGATAGCAAAAACAAACGCATACATTTGTGAGACAGAGGTGACATGCCATAGTAACTGTCACACTGACACAGGGTGACAACACACTTAAATATACTGTATGCCACTAAATTAAACAAGGCAAACATATAGGGGGGGCAATATCTTTTTCATCTGTTCAATAAGATCAGCGTTTGTGTATCTACACGTATGTGAAAATATGTGTGTGAACGCCCAGTGGCCATATTCCTATTGTGTGTCAGTGCTGTCTCTATGGCAAAATCAACAACATGAAGAGATGAAGATGAAAAGCATTCCAGTAAATGGATTAGAATAAAATAAATACAATTTGAATTATTCATGCATTAGCTATCTCTCATTGTTGATATTACAATATTCAGATGCTAATACATGGCAATCAACGTCAAAACAGGACCACGGCAAAAAGGTTTCCCAGTTCATTCTCGGGCTGCATCATTTCAAAAGTCTTCTTTTCAACGCGTTAACATTTACATGTAGGAATTGTCTTGGCGATTTATAGACTTTCCAAATTACAGCCCATTAGCAACATCAAGGCTGAAAATAAAAATTCCAGGCCATAAAAAGGGCCCCACTTGTGCATTCTGGAACATACTCGCTTCATCTTTTCAAGGGGAAAATGAGAGAGAGAGGGAGGGGAGGAAGGAGAGAGAGAGAGGGGGAATGGAGACAGATGCATGGAAAGAACAAGGCTCAAAAAAACAAATAAATAATGGGCTACTTACCGCAACTTTGCTCCCAGTTATCTGCATGCAGTGGTCAGCGGAGGGGGGGGTGGTTAATGTGCAAAAAAACACAAACAGCGCAATCATTAGTAGGCCAGGACATTCTCTCCACAATATAGAGGTATTAGCGTAACTTGTACTGACATAACAAACTAGGCTATGCAATTAACATAGACAATACACGAAGAGCAGAGTATTTATTACACATATGAAAAACTTGTCTTGGGTTTCCTAGCAGCAGAAGGTCACATTTTTAAATTAATGTCTATTATCCGTGACTCCTGAACATAATCCGTCACTACTGTAATGCTTAAAATGCAACATGACATTGTACATCAACACAATATGGTTGAAGAACAGTAATAGTGCATTATTTCCCCAACATGGGAATTCATGTGTGATTAACTAGTAAATGTGTGATTGTCCTGAGTTGTGCAGGGTCTTCCTAGGCCGAAATCAATCAGCTGCCATCAGCGGTAGACTTCAGGTGTGCCTGAAGAGACTACCTTGAGCCCTTGCAGTCAGCGTGAATGCTGCAGTTTAACCTTGTTATCTGTCAATAGTGGCAGGTAGCGGGAGTGGTTTTTATTACTGCAACTGTGGTGCTTGTTTCACAGCAGGAGGGTGTCTGTCAGCCAAATGAATGTATTCTAATCTGCAGCGGAGAGTGCTACTCTCCCCTGCATGTTCCAAAGGCAATGTATGTTGATTATAGAACGTTCCAGGAGTCAACCCTCCCTTCCATACTGTATAATTTAAATGTGTGACAATTTATTCATGCACATTTTATACACTGCTTTTCCTGTCTAATGAATGCAGCAACTATTGAGGATAATCTACATGATCTGCGTAACGCAGACATAAAGGACATTTGTGGTGAAATTAAAACTGACATGTCATGCCATTGTTTTTTCATATTTTCTGATGTGCCTACAAGGTTTGGACATGTGTCTTTGAAACTTGTTTTAGCACAGCCCAACCTAAACAAAAGACACCATCTTGAGACCCAGAGTACACTCAAAGAAAGTCTTGAGGGGGATTAGCATTAAGTTTCAATGTCACATAATGTCTCTTTAATAAATTGAAAGAACGTTCAGTTTTCAGGAGGAAAAGCTGGCCTCCAGTAATAGTTTGAATAGGTTGGTGAGATATTATTGTACATGGCACCATGTGCTAATAATCTCTAGTGAAGAATACAGTAGACTAAAGACGTAAAACCTTCATGGGTATAGTTTCTTCTCCTGATTATATACAATGATTTTACTTAACTAAATAAATTGTTAATGACAAATGCTTACAACTTGGCTTCTGTGAGCAATTTATAGGATCAACTTCCAAAGCAGCTTTGAAGTCAAATCTAATATCGTTTACTTTATATCTTTAGCACTTTCCCCTTAAAAGACCATGCTATCACACCTTCTCTAAAGCCCTTGTGGATGAGAGATCAATCAAGAAAATAATTTATGACACAAAGAAAGTAGGCAATGGACTGCATTCACATATATTTGGAGATAAATTAGAATAAAAAATGGCAGTACAAAGACTTGATGTGTTATTATTGCAGGTATGTCTAATGATGCCAAACCTTGTGTTCAAGCCCAGCCAAAGGCCTATTTGGGCTCCCGTTTCAAAATACCATCAAAGGGCTCCTAAAGCACTTTTAAAGTTCAGACATTTCAACTTTAGTTACATTTGTATTTTATATAGTTTAGTATATTTAAACAAACGTGTTTGTACTTGTGAATGAAGTCCATTGTTTTTCAACACACTCCAAGGAATAACTTATTAGATTAGCATGGAAAGCATGCGTTGGAAGATTTAATGATGTTGGCAGGCACCCTTTCTTCTGAAAAAGAAAGAGATGGCACGAAGGGAGAGCGGCGACTGCAGAATCGACGGTCAAGGGCGTGCACACGCTCCTTCCAAACACGGCGGCGCTAGATCCAAGTGAAACGCAGCTCATATTGAAATGAACAGGGTCAATGCAGACTTCTCCCTTGAAAAGACATTCCATTTTGTGTCGGGGGGTAATTTGCCTGGCTCCTGCTGTGGCACCCTGGTAGTGCACCAGAGTGCTCTCAATCTTGCCCGGTGATAGACTAGTAGAAGGGCAGCAATTCATGAGGAAAGGGGGGAAAAGCATGTTCGCTCTAAAAGACACATTTGGCAAGAGTAAACACACAAACCATCAGCCTACTCTTCCATTAGCTAATATTTCATGGCAGCTAGCTTTATTGTATATTTCAGTACAGGAAATCAGGGCCCCATTGCATAAAGCACTCCAAATACTATACTGCATCTTATTCCGCCAACATTTATACGTTTAAGGCCATTTCACGTGACTCGCGTACACACGTATGCACCGCCGGTAGAATGCATAGGAATTAATGGCAGTGTATAGACACGTCAAAACGTCAACGGCGTCATAGCGCGGAAAATTAGAAACCAGGTCTAATTTTCTCACATATATGTGCACAGCTCTGGGGTACATGAGGTAGTTTCCCAGGGTCATCTCTGATAGGCGTCAGGGAACAATCGGGGTCAGGAAACAACAGGGATTATGTGTGAATCAGTACAATAGACTGTAGTATGTAGGTTGCGTGCCTGAGGTGAATGGACGTTT
This sequence comes from Amblyopsis hoosieri, assembly GCA_027564755.1. NCBI lineage: Eukaryota > Metazoa > Chordata > Actinopteri > Percopsiformes > Amblyopsidae > Amblyopsis > Amblyopsis hoosieri. The sequence goes on along the minus strand of JAODUE010009942.1, from coordinate 9,026 downwards.
CAACCCCGTTGTTCGGGGTCAGGATTTTTCTGCTCTAACGAATCATTCACCTGACCAGCAGTCATGGATGATAATCGACTTATCACTGAAGATGAAATTCATCATATAGGCACTACAGAGCTGTATGGTGTCAAAAGCAAGAAAGAAAACTCATTAGTGTGCAGTTTTGTCAAGATACTCCAGGTCATCTATTTTTGATTGCATATCGTACTAGTTAGTACGTAAGCATGGCATGCTAGTGTGCATGCAAGCCATTTTTAGTATAGCATATGGATTGTGTGTGAATCAGTACAATAGACTGTAGTACGTAGGTTGCGTGCCTGAGGTGAATGGACGTTTCAAAGTTCTGCGTGCAATTATGACGCTGTTGACGTTTTGCCTGTTGTGTGATCTGGCCTTTAGACTTCAATTAGGGCAGTCGCGGTAACGGCAATATTGCAATAACGCGGTGTTGCTAACGCAACCGCGGGGGATGGCAAGTAACCGCCATTATCTCAATGTTTACATTTTATTTTTTTCATGAGGCTAGCCAATCGAATATGAGGTTTGATCTAGGGAATATGCACATTCCCCCAGCCCCGTTGTAGCCGGTTGTAGCTTTTGGCAATGTATGTATTTACAACACTTTACTACAGTTTGGTCGTACTCCGTTCTGTCTGGGCAGCATGCAGCGCGTGGATGTATTGGCAGGGCACACACTTCGAGTATTTCTTTTGGGACATCACTATTTCTTGTGGGAAAGAAATCGGAATAGTTGGACCCTAACATTTTGGTCTGTCCGAAAACAGCCCAACATCTTGTGCCATCACTGTCTTCTTTGGTAAGCCAAGGTATGCAGTTGGCACATCATAGGCTTTTGATCTTGCGCTATTTAATATGCTTTTAATAAATTTGTTATATTTTCCAGCTGACATTTTGATCAAACATATGCCGAATGTAATTGCATACCTACAGTCAGAACACTGGTGCACTAAACTGGTATGTAGTTGCACCCAGTCTCATTACGGACTGAGATCACTGCCTAGAAATTGTGTTAACCACAGTACTTCGGAAGCTCTCCATCACGCACTTGACCACTCAAAACCAAAACAAAAATATGGCGATAATACCGCATACCGCGCTATTGAACCAACCCAAATCTGCGCATTTAACATTATTTAACCCTAACTTCAATCCATAATACAATCTCAAGAGACCTACCTACTGACTTTTCTATATTTGAAAGGGGAATGGATGGAATTACAAGTCTTAATAGAGGCATTTGATGTATTAAAGTGTGGGCGTGATGACAAAACCTCCTGCCCACGCAGGTCATTTTGCATGATGGCCCTGAACACAAAAATGCTTGAAATGTTTTAAACATTTTACAGTAAATCATGTGTCCACATTTTACTGTGTCAGAGTGGTCCATGTGCACGTGAATGAATGAAGTGTATGTATGGTTAGTTGTTTTTCCTTTAGAAAAACTTCTTCTGTAGCCCTGAACAGCGTTCCCACAAGGAAACATTCATCTCTGCTACTGTATATAGAAAGAACACAAAGGTTCAGAAACACCAAAGCTCAGTGGAGGTAGAGCCCAGTAACTAAGAAATGCCCATTCACATGCAAAAGTACCCTTAGAATGTATTCTTGCTTTTAAAGCACATATTTCTAAGTAATGATGGGTAGATCAGATACACTCAGATGTTGTTTAACTTTACTGTCAGAATATAAGTGTTGGGTTGTTTTTTAACTGTATTTTTGCCTGCGAAATCAAACAGGGACAGTAATCTGAAATAAAAGGCATTCTTTTGACTGTTATATTGCCAACTTTGCAGCCTTCAGTCTCATGTCTCAGACAAAGAATGTGATTTGTCTTAAAAATAGGCTCAAACCTTTTATAGAGGTTTACTTTCCAATCATTCCCTACCATGGCGATGGTGGAAACATATGTGTGTGTGCGCGTGCGGAAATGAGAACATGCACCAAACCATGCATATACTTGGTGTTTCTATAGCCTCACACTATCACTGATTTTCAATCATATCCCTGCTTCAACCTTTACTGAAAATGAGAGCCTGGCTCTGATGGGCAGCCCATTTCTTTTTGTCCTCTTGTCTTTTCACTGTACAGATTACGTTATTCATTTGAATAATATATCAGTGTTCACAAAGCATAATGAGGTCCTGTGAAGAATTCAATCATCTCTGATAATCATCATTATCAATAATGCCAGTTAATTACCATAACAATGAGAAAGGTAATAAATGACGATGTGATGATGGGGCAGGTGGAGCGACAGGGGCAGGAATCGCTTGTCCTCCACTACCCCCTCCCACAGTGAGCCTCTAACTTCATTAAGGAGGACCTCCAACCTCCATGTGCTGCAGCGCCCATGTCGTTTTAGACTGATGGACCTGTCATGTTCCAGACCGCTGCGAGCACGCTCGGGAAAAGAAAAAAAAGAAAGAAACCAAGTGCGACTGCATCGCGCAGTCCAACCGCGGTGTTCCCATAAGCGCCCGGAAAAATAAGGCGGGAAAATAAATGAGCATTGCGATCAAATACACGGGTCTCAAGCAGAAAAGGAGAGATACAGAGACAGGGAGGAAGAGAGGGGGGGGGGGGTGCTCTGGGCAGACAATCAGGTTAAACTCATTATTTTAGTCTGGAGTGCGAGCAGCAGCAGCAACAAGGTCATTAATACTCCCTCCTGCCCAGAACACCTCTGCAGTACACACACTGCCTCCTGGACGCTCCTCTCTCACTTACAGATTTGGCAGTGGCGGAGATGTACTGCACCACCATCTCCCGCTTGGTGTCCAGATCCTTCCCTCGCAGGGGGGCTTTGCGTTCCTCATTCAGGTTCATGTCCTCCTAGAGACACACACACACAGCGACAAGAGAAGCTCAATAGGATGTAGCATAGTCCAGACCAGTGAACTCCTTCTCCCCGACAACATCATGTACATTACCAAATGTATAGAACAGCACTCCATTACAGCAATGGCCACAGGAAAGTATGAATGCATTTCTCCAGTTATCGAATAGCTTTTACACAACCCCCTGTATTATTTGACAGTAGTCTAATCATGTCTGTACAAGTTCTAGGAATACTGAAAGGTAGTAGTAAGATGTGCATGTGAGATATAGTAGTTCATAAAGTATGTAAAGTAATTACTATGAAGCATCTACTTCATAGTATGAGTAGATAAGAAGATACAGAGAAGGAGGCAGTGTTGTTTATTTGTACCCTTTATGGCCTTCCATCACATAATACATTCCGGGTCACCGCAACCCTTTGGGGCCGCATCACACTGTATATTACACAGCATAATGTACAGTGTGTCCTTTGGCTCCTTCCTTTTGTCGGGTCCAGGAGCTACGGCAACAGGTTCACAACGCTAATAATTAGCCGTGGACACAAAGACCGACGAAAAGGCCACGGCGAGAGCGGCCGCGACCCGGCGCTGCTTCGGAGCAGAATCAAACAGCGCTGCCTGTATCGCGGCCATGAAATCATGTCAGATAGGCTGGATAGGCAGTATCTGCGTCTTATTGGCAGCATTATCTTTCTAGCTACTTTCATTCTGCATCACAAAAGAAGCCTTTCATGTGGGGGAGATGAAGGGATGCAGTGAAGGCCGGACAGAGCGCTAAAAGCTAGGGAATGACATGATGATTAGAATAGAGGGTGGGATGTTTATCAGGAGCACTCTCGCACAAAGAGATGGACAGAATAAAAAGTCGGGGGGGAAAAAGACATCCCGCTCCCATTTTTATTGCAAGGATGACGCTGCTGTGGAGCCATGCTGCCCTCTGCAGGCTGCCCATGTGAACAGCATGTTATGTATTTGGTGGGTTTGTTTTGGCAGTGATTCACCCTCTCCCTGGTTCACCGTGGCAACAGCCAATGTAAAGCCTTGGCTACGAACGATATAAATAAACCTTGTACCACCACAATAAGAACGCCATAAACTGCTTTCCGTTATGTTAAACACTATTTGCCTTTTGTCAGCATTGGGAACATAAATTCCATTTAGGGGAACTATGACCCAAATTCTTCCCACTACATTTCCTCCAGCAAATTCTAAGCATTTAAAAACTAAAAAGCCATTGACATCAATTTTGTGGCACAGGGAGAAAAGAAAATGCATCTAAAAACTTCTACAATTAGCCATTTTTGATTTTCTAAAGCATGGAAACCAGCTGGCTTTTAATTAATCTCTGAACTCGGCTAATTTGGCTGCTTAATTGGCATTCAAAGAACGGTGCAAAAACGTGTCAGAGGGAGAAAAAGGAGGGTTGTAGAAGAGGGGAGTCCTGGGGCCTGCGGGAGAATCATCATGGGCCAACTGGAGAAATAAACCCTCCATGTTCAGCCTCCAAAATGATTTATACTCAATTATTAATTATACCCTCCTAAGCTACACGGAAAAGTCCCAAGATAGCTCTGACTCACTGCTAGAGTAATTGAAATAATGCAGTACTACAGTGGAGTCCGTTTCCAATGAAGCTTTGTGGAGTTTTTAGCAGAACATCGGACTGAGATTATTCCACATTTACCTCGATCAGCATTCCCTATTTTCAGTAACGACAAGTAATGTTGACCAGTGTCGCGGTGAACACAAGCAAACGCCTAAAGCGTCTGCAGGGTTCCCAACACAACCAATGATAACCAGCGGCTTCCATCGCACTGTATGATATACCGATATGTACAACAGTAGCAATGAATGTGGATGCTAGGATTTACAAAGTTAAAGAAAGAGAAAGAAGGAATGTTTCCCTCGGCTTTGATGAATGTATTATTTTCTCCACTGTCCCCAAGCTGATGTCATGGGGAAGGCGTCAGGACAAAGGCAGTGACTCTCCTGTTGGCTGTTTTCAGAGGCCAGGCACTGAATAGAACAGCGCAGAGATCACATAGGAGCTTATTACCAGGAGTGTTCATCCTGGACGCGGGGCGTGGAGAGGCATATCAAGTGTCAAACTATCCCCAACCGCACTGCATTATTACTTGGCTCTCTCTCTCCCCTCAGTGCCATACTGTACAGGCCCGCTCTTGACAGGGAGCAGAAACTTCACAAAGAATAGTACATACCGGCTACAGGGAGAGGACTGGGTGGCTGACATGCTAGCCTGTTAATGAAGGTCTTTTATTGGGCAAAAATAACCCAACTGCATATTCAATTAAACATTACAACAACTTGATTGTGCATTGTGAATTAGCTTTAACATAACATGCTACCAGCACAGACATCAAGACAGTTAGCTTCCGTAGACACGCTCAAAGTATGTTTCTAAGAAACAATGAATGACAATGGACAATGGCTGTGTTTCCAACTCATTATGTTCCATGACCGAGGGGGTTTGCTTCATCATGCCAAATACAGTAAGGAAGCTGATTAACAAAAGCTAAGCAATGCTTTAATACATCTATTGTATTAAACTATGTATCCTCTATTAGAAGAAAATATACTTCAAAGTATTTACAAAGTGCATGCTTGGGAATGAGGTAAACTATACACACACATGCACACACAGGTGCACACCCCTTAGTGCTGACCTCCCTCGCTGGCCGACACTTCTAAACACAGTGATCCGTCTGAGGCTTGCTGGAACGTAATGGCTGGGGTGGCAAGGTGACCATGGCAGGGCACAGCACTGAGGTCAGTGGCTAAACTGCCTGGTAAACAGTGTGGAGGCAGACGCACCGCATCACGCCTCGCTGTGCTCTCGCCGTGCTGCCAGCGGGAGCGGCAGACATTCAGACCGGACCCGCCCCCTCCCTCCCCCCTTTCCTCCAGGCCGGGGACGGGAGACCTCGTCGGCAGATGCCCCGCGTTTCCATCAGTGCCTCTCTCAGCTCCAGCTGTGCACATTCTAGGAGAATCCAAGGACGGCGTGCGCACACACACACTCGCACGCGCGTACACACACGCGCACACGCACGCATTCACGTTCGCACCAACAGGCATGCGCGCATGCAGGAACAGATACGAAACATATCTGCGTGCATTCACAGTCATGTTTCGTATGCTTCTCAAGGCAATGCATGCAGAAATGTACGCCTTTTGTGTACACGCCTCTCCTCTGCGCTTAGGTTAAGAAAATAATACTGGAGACCGTTCATTTAGTATCAGCAACCTCCAAGGATACCCATCCTCCCATCTCCCACCCTTTGATGACCGGCCACTAATAGGCTATGTGCTAGTGGAGCTTTGAGGTTTACAGGGCAATTGGGTAGACCACTTTCAATGAGGGGGGGATGGAATATGTTTTCCCCCACTCCCTGGTCATTAATGCACAGAGGGAGGTCTGGCTAATATGCCCGTGGGTCATTCCCAGCGAGCCGGAGATGAGAGGCGCGATGTGAGGCTGCAACATGTAGCGGCGTGATAACAATCAACAAGGAAGGATTTAGGGATAAGGAAGGCAGCCAAAACACATGAGCTACAAAGGATTGAAATAGCATGTAGAGAAAGAGAAAGTGACAACAAAGAGATACTGCCCACCACTATAATTTGAGTTCACTACATCATACAAGAAAAAGTTTACACTCTCTCCGAGGGCGGTTAGCGATGGCTTCAAAGGGGTACATCAGTTTTTTTATTTCATTACTGTAATTATACTTTCCAACCAACCAGTGCCAGGGCCTCTCAAGTGTCTAGCTACTGGCAAACATGCCTTCTCTGTGGCCTGTCACAGAGCAAATTGAAGCCTGGGTTTAATGTCATGCAGCAGTGAGCACAAACATAGTAATTGAGAGGTGAACGGAGTGACAGGGATGATCACCCAGGCAAGAAAACACAGAGCGCCACAGCGATGGAAAACCAGCAGAGCTGGCCACATTTCGCCAGCACCAGCAGTAAAGACCATTGTATGATGGGAAAAGGCCGGACACACACACACACACAATGCTGTACATACACATAAACACACTCACAGACAGACCACAAACAACCACACACATAGCACACACACACAACCCAAGCAATGAAGCCAGAGTAATTCACCTCCCCACAAAAAAAGATATGGACTGAAAGCTCTTTGTTGGATTTCAATCCTGCAGACTGCGTGTGAGGGCAGAATTCATTTCAGTTCAGTAGTTCAGTAAATAAAATAAAGAAAACAGTGTAAATATGTGTTGACCTTACAGATGGATACGAGTTGAACTTAATATACCAGCACTGATGTACAAGTCAATATAGGTTACAGGTCACAACTATAACGCTATGCTCAATTATTGAAATGAAAATGTGTAGTTTTTATTTTTCTCTTAACACTAGAAAGTCTGATTTTGGGTATACCACAAATATTGTAGATGTGTTCAACCCCTTCCTACATCACTTATTCAAAAAAATAAAAAAATAAAAGAGTATTATAAAATGTTCTCAACTTCTCAACCCTTACGAATTTCATAAATAAATATGCAGAAGTCCACAAGGGGGCGTTATTAAACCTCAACTAGGCTAAAAGGTTATTGTTTAAATAGTGCAGTTTTACTCATTATAAGGTTAAATGAAGAACTAGCCATGTTAGTTATAGTGTGGCAACTCATGACACATTGCCACGTTATGCTGTGGTCAGCAGGAGTGGTTATAACATTGTGAAACATGGCTTGTAAGACAACAAGCATTCGACAATTATCATTTAGGCCAAGCTAACAAAATGTTATAATAATGTTTAAAACATAACATTCTTCTCAAATGACTCATTCAGCTTGTGGATGAAAATTACAATGGTTGTACAATGTGCATAGCATACCATGAAACACATATATTACCACAAGTGTAGGCAGAAGTATTTGTTTTACTGTGTTCACAAAATACAATATGCTAAATACAATTCAAAATATATGGTTTTATGTTTTGTAGAAATACTTGATTTAAAAGAAATGCTTTGCCTAGCTACTCTTCAAACCAGTTATATATACTGAAGTGACTCCAAGTTCAGGTGAACCTGAATGATGTGCGTAAGTGATAGGCTGTGACAGTGAGATGCTTGTCTGTCTGTGATCTCTACAGTCAGCATTAAGCATCTGTGCTCTGTGCACTGAGCCATGTAAGCACAGGGCACAGAAGCCTACTGATCAGGACAAAAAAAGGCAAATTGTTCCCTGCTTTTAGACAGAAATACTGTCAAATGCCAGAATTGAAAATAATAGGTATGAATACAGAAGCTGCTCTTTTGAGTGGAGCGGCTAGGCAATTTTGCCGCTATGCTTAAGAGACTATTTGGGATAAACAGTGAGAAGTGCCCCTGAAACAAAACCAGATTCAGTAATGACTGTGTGATGGCTGCTGCATGCAGCTGTGTTTCTCAGATCTTCCCACAGATCTGCATGTGCATCATTGGCCTGTGATCAAGGTCACACAAACACAGTCGCAAGATCATGCTGACAGAGAAATGGGATTATAACATTACTGTATATTCATACAGCAGCAAACATGACGTGAGTTATCATGTTAAGTTCATTACTATATGTATATACAGTATACTGTATCTTATCATTACAGAATGTAATCTGTTTCAAAATGTTTCAGGTGGTTAACCCCTGCACCTTCATCCATTATGCTGATCTCTGTAGACAGTACTTGCAGCCAATCCCAGGTTACAAATGGAAGCCATGGACAGAACCAGTCCCCCTCACAATAGTCCCCTTGTCATATTCATGTCACCGGCGAGAGAGGCCAGACTCACCATCATCTTCTCAAAGAGGTCGATGATCTCCTTCTCAGAGAGATTCATGGAGCGGTCATCGAACAGCGGCTGGGGCAGCGGCAGCTCAGACTGGATGGACATGGGGTCTGTAGGATGCTGGATCAGTGGCTTCTCCTTCTTGGAAGCCGTCTTCCTGAAGCTGGTGATCCGATCACGCTGTAAGATAATGCCCATGGTGAGTATACAGTAAGATAATGCCCATGGTGAGTATACAGTAAGATAATGCACATGGTGTTAGTATACAGTGTAAGATAATGCACATGGTGAGTATACAGTAAGATAATGCACATGGTGAGTATACAGTGTAAGATAATGCACATGGT